>VMDR010000899.1:0-164511 GCA_007922815.1 Macrotus californicus | reverse complement strand
AGCTCTTCGGACTCATCAATAATTTTTCAATGTATAAAGGAGTCCTGAAGTCAAAAGTTTGAAAATCACTGACATAAATTTCATATATGGAAAATGCATGTATGCAGAATCTCAATCTTCAAATATACAGGATAAATGAGACTACAGTATAAAGGCAGCCTTCAATTTATACACATATTGTGCTAGTCAATTTTGTGAAATTAACTACCTAGCATATTCTCAGCAATATTACCTTACAAGATCATCACAAAGTTTGTCTTTACACTGTTACTATGGGAGCGAACTGTCAGAGCACCTGTTCAGTGTACCACACATACTATTATACTTCTGTTAGTTGGAGGGTGGAGGGTTAGCTGGACAGGATGCAAGGGCTGAATGCCTACTAAAATCCAGGTTGTGTAGGTACTTTACATATATTATCTTTTATGGATGACTGTCAAGGAGTAACTGTCATCCCCATGACTAGGGCCAACATCACCCAATCAGCACTGTAAGCAAAGGAGAAGAGTTATAAACCCAGGTCCAACTACAAAACCTCACTTTGCTGTAATGGAAACAAGCCCCCAGTAAGATACAGCACAGGTGGATGATAACAGAATACTCAGAGAGAACAGTATGTAGTTACAAGTGTAAGCAAGGCTAGGAATAAGGATTACGAGATTGAGGGGGTAAGGAGATAAAGCTGAAAAGCAGGCTCAAGGTCAAGGATGTGGGGGTCCGTGACAGTGAAAAGACAGATGTGTAAAACAACAGCTCCTGGAGTAAAAATCAGACCAAGGATTGTGGAAGAGGTGGCAGGAGGGACTTCTCTTACTCAAATCCCCCTTAAAGCCAATGCCAAGCCTTCACCACTGCCGACAGACCCCAGTTTGGAAGGTGGGAGTGCAGTTTGAGTTCTGCCTTCTCCTCCTCCTGCCTCTTTCTCCTGGCTCCTGCCCACCGCTGCCTTCCATGAGCCCAGTGTACAACAATAATCAGGGATCAGAGCTTTGGAGAGAAGGCAAGGGTGACAAAGTACGTTCCTGGCAGCAGGCTTACCTGTCATACAGTGAAAATCTTGGTCTGCCCAACCCTGTCAGAGAGGTGGTCTGTCAGGGTGGTGGCCCCCAGCAGAGAGTGCTACCTGAAAGGTGGGCATGCTCAGGACAGCCAGTTACATGACTGACTGAAAACACTACCTTTAAACTTAAAAGTAATTTATGACAAATTCCACTGCTTTATCCTGTTTAGAATTTTATACTCACACTGTAACTGGCCTAGAAATTTCCCTTTCCTGGGTATTACATTGTCCTAAAATTTAAAATGAATAGCTAGCTAGCCGATTACCTAGAGGGATGAAAGAATATCTGCAGCCAGTTAAAGCTCTAAAGATCACACAAACTTCACAAAGGTATAAAAAAACCAACCAGAAATGGTTTCCTTTAGCTACTTACAAATCTGAAAGTGTATCTACTTTAACATCTGCTTAAGAAGTCTAGATGTATCTTCCCTCTATTATTTAGAAAATGTTGCCTGCCACCCTCAGTTACGCTCCCCGCATACAACCTTTCATCATTCTGGAAAAAAAGCTTTCACTGCCTTTTCTCCATGGCAGATCAAGAAACATATTTCTTAACGAACAAAACCACTTTATCAAGGAAAAAGCCATGCCAAAGCTTGGCAGGCACTATTGTTGATAGAGCCTTCCCAACAGAGAAAAAATAGATTTCACTCATGTTTGTATCTAGTTTACTTTCAAAGTAGTATATTCCTCCACTTCTGAATCACTTATCAAATCAACAGCACTCAGCAAGAAACTGAGACTTTTCCTGCTGAGTTGCTTTAGACATTCCACTCAAAATAAAGACTACAATGCATGTTACTAAGTGTATTTAGATTTTTGTACCATCTGTGGGTTCCCCTCACAACTAAACCCCAAAATTGTGGGTTTTCTTCTCCCTACCTTTCCTCAAAACCTCTCTGCAGTAGAGACGACAGCAGAAGGACTAAACAAAAGTTCTTGCATTTTTAGAGGAAGACTGTTGAGTGGATTTTAAATTGCAATGGGTTAATTAAGATGTAGTGAAAAATCAATTGTACCACAAAATAGTATGTTCAGAATAAATAATATATTCAGAATCATGTTTAGCAGGATTCATCCTAATCATTTTAAACTTAAGAAGTTGGAAACACAGCCTTTGTAAACTTGTTATCAAGTACACAAAGTAACAGACTACCAAGTCTAATTTCTAAAAGCAGATTAACCCCTCAAACACCCTCCAAAGTTAGTAAAAGAAACCGAACACTTTGTTAATTCCATTGGCACAAGAAAAAAGTATCATTTCCAATAGGATTACTTCAATAACAAAATTTTTTAAAAATGTTGAAATGTTCATCGATTTTTGGTGAGGGGGAGAGAGAAACATCAGTGTGAGAAGCATCAATGGGTCGCCTCAGAACCCACCCCAACCTTTTGGTGCACAGGACGGTGCTCCGACCAACTGAGCCACACGGTCAGGGCAATAACAAACCTTCTTCAGAGTGCAAATTTGGAAAATGAATTGGTTATAATTACAGTGAATCAATTGGTACAAACGTCTTTTAAGTGTACCAAATATCATTAAATCTTAGATGCCAGTGATTATAAGATGCAACATATTTCATGTTAACAGTAGGAAAGAAAAAAAAGCTGTCAATTAGGCTATAGCATAATACTTTACTGATGGCATCCTGTCTTCATGATTAAACCCTTTCGGAATCAAGGAAATACTGGAATCTTAAGCATATCATTCAAATATGTTAGGAGATTAGAAGGAAAATTATCTACAGACAAAAACATAATCCTGAATGCTAAGAAAGTTATCTATGCCTACTATGTTACATTCAAGTTAGTGCTCCACCACAATTCCTAGTATGTTTGAACTGTCGGAAAGATAAATCACCCATCCAGCTATCTATCCATCGGTCTATCCATCCGTCTATCTAGCTAGCTATGTAGAAAGTCACCCCTCCCCCCAAACTGGTCTTGAGATTAAAAGCGACTATTCGGTGATGAAAATGATGAAAACAACTGTAAAGAACAACAGTTCCCTCAGAAACAGCGGGTCTTTCAGAGGAGTTCACTGGTACTCAGACAACAGGTGCTGTGCAGTGCCACATTCCATCCCACCTGCCGCACTAACAGAAACCGGCTGTACTACACAACATCCACATTCGAGAAATGTTACCTACAGTAAAACAGAAATCACCAGCTTAAAACTGGCCGAGGGGGAAGTATTTGTTTACAACAAATTTACACTTTTTAAAAAGCTGAAAACTAACATGGAATCAATGCCTTGGGTTTTCTTTTCCCTCCCAAAAAGAAACTGAAGCAGATTGAAGGCTCTGTGTCCGCACTACAGCAAGCGCTGCCATGTCTGACTGTGGACAAGATATTACTCAGTCCTACCCACAGTGAAGAACTCCATGTAATTCACGCTAAGTGCTTTAAATGCTAAAACATTTACATGCATTTTGTATCCAAGTGATTCTTAAAAACTACTTCAACTTCTCACGAGAGTCTTGCAACAAAGCCTCCTTTGAGATTGCTGACCCTAAATTTAGAAAAACACTCAATTATAAGATGCTTTTCTTCCAAATCTTTCAGAATTTTGTTAGAGACACCTCAGAAAACAGCTTGCCAGTATCTTCAGCTAACTACACTATGTTTCGACACAACTTTTAGGAGAAAAAATGCGTATCAGAAAACAAGCTGATTTCAGGACTCTTTAAAAAGTTTTGGTTCATTTATTCAGCAAAATCCAAGGGCCCAGAACCAGTTTCCAGCCAATCAGTCTTACCTGGCAGGTCGTCAAGCTGGCTGCAGCGGCCAGGCCAGTCTTCCCAAGTTTGCTGAAATCTCCAGAGGCAGTTAAAGCCACAATGGGAGGCCACTGCTCCGTTTGGGGGCTTTCCTCTAAAACTTCTCTTCCCATCTGATCTCTCCCCCCTCCCCCCGCCCCGCCTCAACCTCTACCCTTTTAGCTTATGGCCAACACCTGCAACAAGAACGTCCTAAGACTTTAGCACCTGAAAAGCAACGTTCTCTAGGAAATAGAGACACCCAGCCCACATTTTTTATATTACCTAAGGCACAACAGCCCATACAAAAATAACAGACCATCAATGACGGGGAAGGCACTTCAACATCTAAAAATCCCAATGTATGTAATATTTTCTCTTTACTACAGCTGAAAAGTACAGATTGGAGCAAAAGTAGGTTTACAGTTGTTCCTATGGAAAATAATACAATTAACAAATAATACAGAATAAACTCTGAGTTTCACGTACTCACAACTGTAAACCTACTTTTGCTCCACCCTGCATATTAACGTATTTTGGAAAAAATTTTTGTTCAATTCTTGAATGTGAAGGGTTTCTTACTTTTATTCATTCAAATTAACCAAAATCGGAACATATTAGTAGTAATCGAGACTTTGCTTTGGCTTTAATTAAAAAATCTCCCCCCAATTAAATTAGAATTTGTATTCTGTCCGGGAGTTAATTTCTACAGTACCCTCCACTATGCCAGAATGCAGACTCACTTAAAAACAAACGACCCACTTTGGAAGGAAAACAACAACAACCCTGAACTTCAACTCCCCCTTAACTCACTGTCCCCTGTACTCTGAAACAGACCTGCAGGGGGAGAAGGTGGAGCGGCCACACTCCCACGAAGCCCGGTAGCGGGCACCCAGCGAGTGCCTACCACCGCTCCGGCCCTCCGACGACAAGTCGGGCCGTTCCAAAACACCGGCTCCACCCCTCCTGGGTCAGCCGCCAGTTCCCGATTCCAGACGGCCTCGGCCTGGCCACAGTCAAAGGAAACCTCGTCGCTCAAGGAGACCCAAGACGAGGGGAAGGGAGCCACTCGACCCCATCCCGCAAGGCAGCAGCTCCTCCGGGCTGGGGGTGCGCAGACCTATCCCGCCGCATCCCCGGAACCTACCTCTTCCGCCCCTGGCTCGGAGGGGGCAAGAGCCCCCGCCCAACCCGGCGGACATTCAGCCGGGCGTCGGGACACGGGGGACGCCTGCGCAGAAGGACCGCCTCCCACCCTCCTGGCCCCTCCGCTCCGTAGGGTAACAATACCCCTTCAGAAAGACAGGCAGGCTAGACGAGGGGCACCGGTGCGCGTCGGCGCGCTCCCCAGATGTCCGGTCGCGACACCGCTTGCGCCGCCAGCCCAGCGCCCCCGGTGCTAAACAGTCTCCGCCAGAGCGAGCCCGCGCGCGCCGCCACCACTCGCGCTGACAGGGTCTCCTCACCTGAGCCGGGCTCCGCCCCCCTTCCCGCAGGAGAAGGCAGTGACCCTTCTCCGATCCGACTCGACAGTGGCGGAGGAGGCGGGAACGTCCAGGCTGGCGTCTCCGTGATGGGATGTCCTCCCCCTTCCGCCCACCCTCCCCGCCCACCCCGCCTCTAGTCCCCCAGCTCCTTCGGCCCGTTCGCCGCGGTACTCCGAGCAGACCGCGGCGGCGGCCGACAGTAAACGGAAGTGACGCAACGCGATAGCGCGCACACCCCCTCCCCTAGGGCAGAGCGGTGGCCAATTAGCAAGGGAGGGGGCGGGGGCGGGGAAGGAGAGCAGCCAGCTAGCACGCGGAATCCGGAAGAATTTACAAGGCCCCGGAACGCCGACCAATCCACGGCCCCAGGAGTCTCTGTGTTTACTACCGACCGAATCCGCGAGCGCTGTGGCCAATCACCGTGTTTCTTACAATACGGAGAGCTGATACCAAACTCCTGTAAGGCGAAATTCACCGCCCCGCGGCTCTAGGTTTAGGCGACAGAAGAGCTTATGTGTGTCAAGGTCTTCGTCGTGATTGAAGGCAAGAGGGTTTTCTGCCTAGTGCCATCCATCACCATCGCGACTGTCGAGAGGCGGGCCCTCGGGGGAGGGCGTTCCACTGTTCGCAGGACGCGAAGGATTTTCCCACTCTCCTGGCGCTAGCCCTTTGGTGACCCCCGCCTCCTTGTCGGAAGAGAGTGCACTTTGAGGAACCCACACATGCACCGCCTTAGAAGTTGAGTTCCCACGTCCTAGACTTTGGAAAAAATAAAATTCAAAAAAAGCTCTTTAGGTTAAATTAGCCGAAATCCAGGCGAACAACGTTGATCCAACGCTGGCGGCAGTTGGGTCCGACAGCGCCCCAAGTCCAGTCCCGGGAGTAGCTTCAAGGATGGCTTCTCGCAGCTGTGTCTGAGAATGACAGGTGGATCCGGGCTTCCGACTCTCACATTGCTCCACATTTCGTGCCACAGGTCCTAGAAGTCCAGTCTCCAAAACCAACTTCCGCCCCAAACAAAATTGGACATGTACAACGGTCGCGGACTTCTGTGGGGCGCTGTCAGAAAGGAGCAAGTGCTGGGTGTCCCTCGGGATCCCTGGTGCACTGTCGGATGGGGAGCCCGAACCCTGAAGGGAGACTGGCCGGCGTGGCCGCCGAGGTCGCGGGACACTAGGGCAGGGAGAAGCCTTCCTTCCTCCGGTGAAGAGGAGAGAGGAAAGATCCTAAGGGCCCTTGCCTGGGGGGCAGGAGGGATCAGGGAGCTGCTCGGGAGCTCGGCTCGGCAGCGGAGACAAAGCAGGCTGGGGAACGCCTCTAGTTTCTTTTGGCGGAGAGGAAGGGAAAGGGTAGACTTTTTAAAAAGGAACCATCCCGCTGCCTCAGAACTTAACAACCAAGTGTTATTACAGCTATTGCATCTCTTCAGACGTTACAGGTTGGAAATATTGCTATTGAGGTTTCTTTCTGTAAAGGCAGATTTCAATGAAATCTGATGGTAAATTCTATTCTTTAAGACTCCCTGACATTTTATAGCCCTTACAGATATTTTATTGCCAGATTGAGCAGTGACATAAAAAGATAAAGAATGCTGGGAATAAGCCAGGTGGTATGAGAGGTCTTTTCACATGTGACCCTTAAAAAAATGTGAGCTAGACATTATCTCAAATTTACAACCTAGCAAAAGTTTAAAAGATGTGTATATTCAGTACTTAGAAGTACTATAGATCTCCTCCTATATTGTCGATGGGAGTAGCATTGACAGTGTCTTTGAAGATAACTTAGTAGTATCTATCAGAATTTTAAATATGCACTTATTTTCTTAACTGGCGATGCCTTTCTAGAAATGTATTCTGAAATACACATATTAACCTAGATTAAATACACAAATTTGGGAAAATATATAGGAGGCTGTTGATCACAGCTTTGTTAGAAGAAAAAGAAGCTGAATATGCATCTATAGAGGATTACAAATAAAGATATATGCATTCTATGGCTCCTTCATCACTAATGACCAAGTAGGATTTGTTCCTGGAGTGCAAGGATAATTCAATATATAAAAATTGATCAATGTAATATGCCACAAAATAGGAATGAAGGGGGAAAATGATCATCTCAATTTATGCAGACAGCATTTGACAAAATTCAACATCCTTTAAAAAAAACACTCAACAAACAAGGAACAGAAGGAAACTACCTCAACATAATAAAAACTATATATATGAAAATCCACAGCAAATAAATCATAATACTGAAAGGCTTGAAGACTTAACATTAAAATCAGGAACAAGAGAAGGATGCCCACTTTCAACATAATAGATTTTCTAGCTAGAGCAATTGGACAAGACAAAGAATAAAAGGTATCCAAATTAGAAAGGAACAAGTAATATTATCTCTGTTTGCACATGATATAATCTTATATTTAGAAGACCCTAGCTCTGACTGGTGAGTCTCAGTGGGTTGGGTGTTATCCCACCATCCAAAAAGTCACAGGTTCAATTCCCAGTCAGGGAACACGTCTGGGTTGAAGGCCAGGTTGCCGGTTGGGGGTGTGTGAAAGGCAACTGCTTGATGCTTCTCTCAGATATCGATGTTTATCTCCCTTTCTTTCTCCCTCCCTTCCCCTCTCTCTAAAAATAAATAAATAAAATCTAAGAAAGAAAGAAAACCGTAAAGATTCCACAAAAATCCATTAGAGCTAACAAAATTCAGCAAAGTACCAGGATATAAAGTCAACACACAAAACTCAGTTGCATTTCTATATGCTTAAAATGAACAATCTCAAAAGGAAATTATGAGAACAATTACAAAAGCCTCTAAAATAATAAAATACTTAGGAATTAAACAAGGAAGTGAAAGACCTACAATAAAAAGCTACATAACATTACTGCAAGAAATTAAGACATAAATAAATGAAAGCACATTCCATATTCATAGGTTGAAAGACAATATTGTTGAGATGTCAGTATTCCCCAAAGCAATGTACAGGTTTGATGCAATTGCTATTAAAAAATCTCAATTTTTTTTTGCCAAAATAGAAAAATCCATCCAAAAATTACATGAAATTTCGAGGGACCCTGATTAGCCAAAACTATCTTCAAGAAGAAGTTCAAAGTTGGGTCCCAGGTTCCCACATGCAGCTGCTGGGGTCAGCATAGTCCGAGGACCTACAGCAGCGCGGGGCAAGCTAGAAACAGTGGTGTGGAAGCTAACAGATGCTTCCCAACCCCCTCCATGATGCCCCAGGCCAAAGAGGCCACAAAGCTGGAAACCAGAGAAGAGGTGGAGATTTGCATGAGGAGTAAGCAAGCGCTGAGAATTGAACATGGTTCTAAAGGTGTCCATGCTGTGCAGCCAATAGCTGAGAGAGTGAAATAAGAGAATGTGAGCCTCTGTAATTAATCCCACTTCCTTCAAGGCCTGTCAGCTCATCCTGCAGTATGGCTTAACCCTCAGTGACCTGGACCAACACCAGAGACTGACCTCACCATCTATGGTGATGATGAACTAGATGCTGATCTCAGTCTCATCATGGGAGGCTACCTGACCCAGGATAAGACTAGCAGGCCATGCCAGTCACTTCATCTTGATGGTCAATTTCAGGAGAAGATTCAAAGAACCTTGGGGGCCAGTGGCACAAAAGAATCCCCATGGAGGTTATCCCAATGGGCTATGTCCCAGGGAGTCGAGCTGTGACTCAGAAGTTTGATGGCGTGACTAAACTTTGAAAGCATGTTACCAGGGCAGGTCCCATGATAACAGGTAATGGGAATTCTATCCTGGACTGGAAGTTTGACTGGGTGCACAAATGGAGTGAAGTGAACAACATAGCTATCAAAACGATCCTAGGTGTGATGAACATGTCTGAGAGAGTCTACTCCAGGATACAGGATAGTTCAGTGAATATGAGGGAGAAACCTTTCTATTGATCTTGCAGGAGTGAAGTGTATACACCGTGAGTCCCCAGCCCACAGCCAAGGTGGACATGCCTTTCCAGGAGCCTTTACCTTAATGCACCTGTGCCAGGTGGACAGCTGGCAGGGTGGGGGTTGGGGAGTTAAATCTAGTCTTGTGAAGTGTTGTTATTAAATGTCTTCTTTTAAAAGGAGAAATATAAACATATATATATATATATATTTGCATGTTTGTAGAAAAAATAGAAATATAAACATATGTTTTTACTATTAAAAAAAGAACATGGCTGGAGGACTCACATTTCCTAATTTCAAAACCTATTATGAAGCCACAGTAATCAAAACAATGTGGTGCTGGCATAAAGATAAACATAGACCAATGGGATGGAGTAGAGAGCACAGAAATAAACTGGCACATAATGAGATCAAGTGATTTTTGACAGGGGTGCCAAGACCATTCAATGGAAAAGGACAGTCTTTTCAGCAAATGCTGCTGGGAAAAGTGGATATCCACATGCAAAATAATAAAATCGAACCCTTAGTTAACATAATTCTTATTTATTTATTTTCCATAGATTTTATTTATTTATACTTAGAGAGAGGGGAAGAGAGAGAGGGGGAGGGAAACATCAATATGTGATTACCTTCTTCGTGCCCCCAACCGGGTACCTGGCCCGCAACCCAGGCATATGCCCGATGGGGAATTGAACCAGCAACCCCCTGGCTCGCAGGCCAGCACTCAAACCACTGAGCCACACCAGCCAGGCCAGTTAATGTAATTTTTAAAAAATTAACTCAAAATGGGTCAAAGACCTAAATGTAAGACCTAAAACCATAAAACTCAGAAAAGAACATAAGATAAAAATTTCATGACATTGGATTTGGGAATGATTTCTTGGGTATGGCGCCAAAGACACAGACAACAAAAGAGAAAGATAGACAAACTGGACTTCACGAAAACTTTAAAATGTCATATAACCAACAGAGTCAAAAGGCAAGCCACAAAATGGGAGAAAACACTTGCAAATCATATATCTGATAAACGATTAGCATCCATAAGACTTAGAGAACTAAAATTTCCCCCAACAAGCAAAAAATGGAACTCAAAAGTGGGCAAAGAACTTGAGTAGGAACTTCTCAAAGAAGATACACAAATGGTCAATAAGCACATAATAAGCACAATAAGCACGAAAAAATGCTCAATATCTCTGGTCATTAGCAAAATACAAATCGAAACTACCATGAGGTATCTCCTCGCACTCATCAGGATGGCTACTGTAAATGAAAATAAAAAATAAGCGTGGGCAAGGATGAAGAGAAACTTGGACCCTGTACACTGTTGATAAGAATGTAAAATGGTATAGCCACTACAGAAACCAGTAATGGCAGCTCCTCAAAAAATTAAAAATACAATTATTATATTATTCAGCAGTTCTACTTCTAGGTATATACCCCAAAGAATTGAAAGCAGTGTTTCAAAGAGATATTTGTGCACCTGTGTTCACATTAGCATTATTCATGACAGTTAGAACATGGGAGCAAACCAAATGTCTATCCATGGATGAAAGGAGAAGCAAAGTGTGGTATACAAATACAATGGAATATTGTTCAGACTTAGAAAGGAAGACAATTCTAATGTGTGTTATAACATGAGTGAAACTTGAGGACATTATGCTAAGTAAAATAAGCCAGTTACAAAAAGACAAATCCTGTATGAGTTTACTTACACGAGGTAATTAGAGCAGTCAAAAACTTTTATGTAGGTTTTAGTAGTCAAAATTATAGAGACAGAAAGTAGAATGGTGGTTGCTAGAGACTTGGATGAAATGACAATGGGCTATTGTTTAATAGGGATAGAGCTTCAGATTTACATATGAAAAGAGCTATGGAAATCGATGGTATGATGTTTGCACATTATGAATGTATTTAATCTACTGAACTGCACACTTCAAATGGTTAAGGTGGTAAATTTTATGTTACATGTATTTGTTTTACCACAATAAAAAATTTGATATTGGCATATGAACAGATGAACCAGTGGATCAAAACAGAAGGTCCAGAATAGACCTCAATATATAAGAGAATTTAATGTATGAAAAAGTTGTGGGGATTTCTGGTCAAGATGGAGGCATAGGTAAACATGCTTCACCTCCTCGCACAACTACAGAAAAAAATGACTAGTCTACAAAACAAATATCACCCAGAACCATCAGAAAACTGAGCTGTATGGAAGTCTGACAACCAAGGATTTAAAGAAGCCTTGTTCATCCCCACCGGTAGGAGGGGCAGAGATGGGGAGAGAGGCGGAGCTGCAGGAGTGGTGCTGGGAGGCAGCAGAACAGGCAGCCCCACATTCACATGTAGTGGATAAAAACTGGGAGGGATACCTCAGGAGTGAGGGTTCCCAGCCCCAAACCAGGCCAACCAGCAGCCCAGGGTTCCAATGCCAGGAAGATAAATCACCATAACTACCTGCAGTAAAAACCAGTAGGGGGATGGGGTATCAGAAGAAAATGCTGGATTATCAGGGGAATCCTCTTAAAGGGCCCTGCCCCACACAATTTACAGGTCCCCTCTTCTACAATAGGCCACACTACTCAGAAAGGGAGTCAAAGCAGCTCTACCTAGTATACAAAAACAAACACAGGGAGGCTGCCAAATTGAGAAGACAAAGAAATATGGCCCAATTGAAACAACAGAACAAAACTCCAGAAAAAGAATTAAATGAAATGGAGATAACCAACCTATCAGATGCAGAGTTCAAAACACTGGTTATCAATGAGCTCAAAGAACTCATTGAGTATGTCAACGACATAAAAAAGACTCAGGCAGAAATAAAGGTTCCATAAAGTGAAATTTTAAAAAACAATCCCAGGCCTCCAGCCAAAGGAATCCATTAAAAGAAAAGCAGACAAAGTTTTATGCTTAAAGAGTTCACCACAACGTTGCCTATGACGTTGAAAACATTGGGTACAGGCTGAGTGATCAACTAGGGGTGGATGCAGAAACTCTGACAACATTCAATGGGCTAGCATGTGAGACTGAAGAAAATGCTTCCGAGGTGATGTTAACTTTTTTAACAGGAGGATACAAAGTTGAACACAATAACATATCAATTATATAAACATAGATATGCACAGAGACAAATCTGGAATGAAATAAAACAGAATGTTAACAATGTTTGCTTTTAGATGGGGAAGGGATCATGGGTTACTGTAATTGCGTTCTTTATACTTCCTTTATATTGGATATCAAAATTGTATCAGCTTGGTAGTTTTTTAAAGATCTAATAAATGTTGGAAAAAATTAAAATATCTGAATAAGCTATTCCGATAACACGATTAAATTGAACAGGTCTTCGTATAGAGCTCTGAATGTTTGATTATTTTTAAAAGTGCAGAGATGATGTGACTTGGCAGAATCAAAGTCAAGAATTTCTGTTTATTAGCCTCAACTCAGTTAACTGAATGGTGTAGATGCTTAGAATAAATGCACATGTTGGTTTAATTAAGAAAGGCATGGCAAGTAGCAGGAGGGAGGTGACAGGTCTTCTGGAGTAGATTCATGTGGGGTCCCACAGTTTGAGAAGGCTCCAGGTATATTGGTGTGTATCCAGCTGAGGCGACCAGGATGAGAACAGACCTAGAGACTGTGGCGTGTGAAAAAGCTGAGTGGCTGGGAAGAGTTGCTGAGGAGAAGAGCAGAGAAGTGAAAGTACAATCAGGAATAGTCAGGCATTTGAAGGGCTCAGGGCATAGGAGTTGGTGTATTCTGTGTGGCCCTGGAGAGCAACTGGCACCACAGGGAGAAGCTATAGAAGGCAAACTTAGCTCTCTGTAAGGAAAAACCTGACCGAAGTGAAAAATCTACCTTTTAAGAAATGAGTCGTTCATGTCTATAAGCATGCAAGTAGAATCTGCATCATAAATATGAAGGTAGAGAAAGGGCAAGACAGAAGGAAGAATGAGACAAACACAGAAAAAGAGAGAAAGGAATAAAAGAAGAGAGTCAGAGGCCGGAGCGAGGACAAGAAAAAGTGAGGCAGAAGAAGAAACATTTCGGACAGTTTCTCGTACAACATGGTGAGTTGTGGCAAACACGCTGCGGGGGTTCTGACCCGCCTTTTCAGGTCTTCGTTAGCGATATCTTGAAATGCCAGCAGATGGAGGTATTACCCCAGGAAAGGAGGACTCTGCTCCCCGCCTCCACCTGCCCCCATTTCTTATTTTCAAAATGTGTCAGGTTTTCCTCTTCATAAAAAATGATGCTAAGAGACAACTCCAGAAGTCTCTGAATTTCCAAGCTAAATTTATAAACAAACATTTATGGTAAACTCTGCCTGTGACTACCTTGGTTGTAATTTAGAAGGGGGCAGTATAGCTTTTTGCATTTTGGTCACGGACTGAGTAGGGCTCCATCTTGCCCCATCCCACTTAAATATACGTGTATTTATATGTATATGGTGTGTATGTGTTTTGAGTTAAGTAACTAACAACATAGGGGTATACTACAGTTCCCTTCTCTGCCGTTAACACTTTCCTTCCCCATATAGAATCTCTGTCACTTTGAATTCTTGCCTGTGGTCATTCTGGGAGTCTTTTCTCTTATTCTATGCGTGTTGCTCTTCACTCTTCCACCCACCTATAAAACAACCAGTTCTGAGGACTTTCACAGACTTTGTCTGACTGGTAAAGTTGTATCTTTAAAAAGAAGCAGTCTTGTACGGGAGTGCTTCCCAGCTTTGAAATGCACACAAATCACCTAATGATCTTGTTGAAGTGCAGATTCTGATGCAGAAGATTTGACAGGGCTGGAGATTCTGCACTGCTTATGAGTTCCTAGGGGATGCTGATGCTCCTGGCCTGAGGACCACAGTTTGGGTAGCAAGGTCATACAATATGTCCCTCTACCAAGAGGTACCAGGAGACTTCTCTCAAGAACTACAATGACTCCTTGCAGGCACTGCTGTTTTCTTTGTCACCCCTTAACTCTGATTTAACTGTTCATATTTTCATTGAACCAATCAACATATATCGAGAATCCACTACGTGTAAACCCAATGCCAATTCATTTTAGCCAACATTATTAAGCATCTTTGGGTTCCAGTCCCTAAGCCGGGCTCTTAGAGTTAATGGTGATTCAGAAACCAGCTTGATGGGGTTCCTACTGTCCTAATCTGGAAAAATTTAAACACAAAAGCAAGTAATAATAGTAACATTCTAATCTATTAAAAAAGTAGGAATCCACAAGTCCATACTGAAATAAATAAGTGAATAAGTTGAAAGTGTGATGAACAGGATATTTACTTAATTTCTAAGTACCTGCCCACAAAATGCTTATTAATTACAAAGGGAGAAGAATAACTTATCTTTTGGTTGATACCACTTTGCTTGAACCTGGCTGAAAACACTTTAATTAAGTGATCAAAACTAATATAACCAGAAATGGGACAAGCTGAAATCGTCCCTGATCTGAATACAGTGAGAACGGCCTCATACCCGTGACACTCCAGCCAAAGAGGCATGAGCTGAAACCAAGCACTTGGAAACATTAGACAGACCCAGATTAAAGCACAGTCTACACCACAACTGACCTGTAACCTTTCAATTGTCAAAGTTAGGAAAGCCGACATAAGAGTGAGGAACTACTCCAGGTTGAAGGAGACTAAAGCGCTGCAGCAGCGCAATGCAATGTGTGATTCTGGACAGGCTCTTTTTTCCTATAAAAATATTATTAGGCCCTGCCCGGTGTGGCTCAGTTGGTTGGAACATTGTCCTGTAGACCAAAAGGTCACGGGTTCAATTCCTGGTCAGGGCACACACCCAGGTTGGAGATCAATCCATGATCGGGGTGCACAGGAGAAGACAACCAGCCAATGTCTCTCTCTCTCTCTCCCTTCCTCTCTGTCTAAAAGCAATACAAAATGTCCTTGAGTGAGGATAAAAAATATTAGCACAGTTGGTGAACTTGAAGTATGATGACTATATGGCAATAATGCATCGATATTAATTTCCTGATATTGATGGCTGTATGGAGTTATTTAGGGACCATCCCTGTCTGTAGGAAATACTATAGTCTTCAGGGGTGATGAGGCCCTGACAACTTACTTTAAAAGTTTCAGGACAAAGGAAAATTATTTGCCCTGTATTTGCAACGTTCTGTCTGAGATTGGGAAAAGTGTGGCAAGTGCTCAAAGGGAGCTCCGGTATAGGGGGCTATTTGAAGCATCCGGGGTACTTGTGGGAAAGGGATGAGTCTTAAAGGAGATTTGGAGTCAACAGAGTCAACCGGTGTTCTTGTTGTTCAACCGTACCACCTCTTTGACAGGGTACTGCGTCCCTCCGTAAAGACCCTGCTTCGGCCCTTCTCCAGCTTTGATAACTCCCCTTGTGGAGGTAGGTTTGAATCTGCAAGGACAATGGGACACGCCAATCAGATTGGTTCTCCCGCTTCCAGTCCACCGGAGAATCCCCTCTGCCCAAACATACTTGAGCCTTGAGCCTGCTTAGAGCCCCCTTCCCCCGCCCCCGTCCATCTTCGCAGGGTTGATCGGGCCACAGATGTACGTCTAGGTCTGAGGAAATGATCATGGCTGAGAGCTGTTTACAGCTTTGTGGACGAAACTTGGACTTAAGGACTGGATGTCCACGGGTGTGCACGGAGGCTCTATTGAGAGCAACTGCTCTCTGCCAGCTGCCACATTTAGTTGGGGCTCAAGGAGTGCCTGCCAGAAAATTCAAAATTTAAACCTGGCCTTTCAGGTCTTGGTAAGATATACTTGTCACCGTAGGAGATATAGATCACACTGTATCTAGGCCGTGCTGAGCAGGAAGAAACCCCAATGTCTATTAGGCAGAAACCGCAGGGCTTGCGGAAGAGCTTCGGACCCTTGTCCCACAAAACCCTTATCGGCGCAGGCGGAGTGCTGGGCCAATCAGGTGTGGCTTCTCGGAGAGGCAGGCCAAGGATGGGGGCGTGTAGACCACGCCTGTTCGCGGGGGGGGGGGGGGGGGGGGGGGGGGGGGGGGGGCGGGGCGAATGGGGGGACGGGGCCGGGTGGGCGGGGATGTGGGCCCAGAGTTCAGGACAAGAGCGCGGAGGGGGCGGTGTCTTGCGGGAGCGGAACCACGCCTGCTTTCGCAGGGCGAGGCCCGGCGAGGTCACGCCTCTTCCGGGCCGCTGAGCTTCATCCGCGTGTAGTCCAACGTAGTGGCGGCTGAGACTGTCTTAACATCTGGGCTTGGCTACTACAGAGGCGAAATGGCAGAGGAGGTGTTGCCGAGTGCGAAGTGGCTGTACTGTGGGGAGCCCGACGAGAGCCAGAGAGCTGTACTGGGTAATGACCACTCAGCTGGAGCTGAGTTCCCCATAACTCCCCCTTCCATCTCGGTACCTTTACAGCCCTCCCGCCCTCAGGTGGGCCAAGACTCCTCGCCCCCCTCCATCACTCCCAATTTAGTGTCCACCACTACTTGGTACTCGGCTAGAGACTCCTCCCTCTGTCGTTCCACCATCTTTATTTTACCACCTCCCACCTGGATGAGGACATCCCAGTCACCCCCTCCCCAAAGGATTTACCCAGGATTTTCTCATACCCTCACTCACCAGGTCTTAGACCTGTTCCATTTCCTCTGTTTCTTTAGATCGGAACGATGCCTCCTCAGTTGGTCCCATTCTCCTAGTTATTCCCTCCTGTCGTGGCCCCTTCCCAGGACTTCCCTTACCTCCCCATCCGCTCTTCCCAGTCCACTTCCACCTCACCATACATATTGGTTCTTTCTGATCTCATCTCATTTTTGGGCTGTGATCTTACAGTTCAGTTCTCCAATGGGAAGCTGCAGAATCCGGGTAACATGCGCTTTACCTTGTACAAGAGCAACGACTCCACAAATCCGAGGAAGAGGAGTCACCGGATCCTGGTAAGTGCTGCAGTGGCCAGTTGCCGGCACTCTGCAGGCCTCCGTAGACCCCTTGGGTGTGGTGGAGGTGGGAGGGAGTGAGAGGAGAAAGGGGGAGATAGCGAATGAGTCTCTGAAGAACAATTCTGATCCCCAGCAGGTTGGGATGTGGGGACAGGCTCCATTCAGTTTCATACTTTTGGTGAAGTGATAGCCTTTCATTCACTGGTTCATTCAACAAGCATTTATTGAGCACCTACTGTGGCCCTGTGGTGTACACTACTAGAGAAACAGCTAAGTCAGACCTGGCCCCACTCTTTGGGAGCTTGTACTCTAGAGCAGGGGTGTCAAACTCATTTTCACGGGGGGCTACATCAACCTCGTGGTTGCCTTCAAAGGGCTGAATGTAATTTTAGGACTGTATAAATGTAACTACTCCTTAACTAGGGGCAAGGAGCTTGGCTCTGTGGCCAGGTAGAAACAAGGTGGAGGGCCGGATTGGGCCCGTGGGCCTTGTGTTTGCCCCCTGTGCTCTAGAGTGAGGTTTCTCAACCTTGGTGCCATTGACATTTTGACCCAGATAATTCTTTGTTGTGGGGGCAGCTCTTTGAATCACAGGATGTTTAGTAGCTTCCCTGGTGTCTAGCCACTATTTACCAATAGCACCTCCTAGTTGTGACCACCAGAATGTCAGACATTCTCAGATGTGCCCTGGAAGGGGGATTTCCCTGGGTGAGAACCACTGCTCTAGAGAGTTCTTTGAGATTCTACCTAGTCTCAAACTTACAGAAACACTTCCTGTACGGTACAAAGAACTTTCTAGAGGTGTGAGAACTAGATGTGAGGGACACTCACACAAATAGACAAAGCTCAGGGCCCGAGGGAGGGAGAGCACAAGGCAGAGTGTAAGTCTCTGCCTGCCAGAATGTCTTCCTGGGGAGGGCACATGGAGCTGAGTTCTGAAGGATGGGGGAGGGCTTGACAGCCGAGGCTTAGCATTCCAAGTGAAGAGGAAAGCAAGGACACACACAGGGGGACGGGAAAGTTGGGCTGTAGTTGAGGAGTGAATCAGCCATTTCCGTGGACCAAAGAGCATATTAGGAGCAGTCATAGGAGAGGTGGGCAAAGAAGTTTAAGAAGGGCTTGGACTCTGGACACAGGAGGTTGCCTAAAGGGTCATTTTATTGCATGTCTGTAAGTGTGGGGAGTCCAGGGCCTCTCTCCCAAGCCCGGTGGTGCAGCTTCCCCAAGAACTTTTTCAGACAAACTAGAAGCCAGCACTATCTGAGGCTTTCCTTTCTAAAGTCCTCTTGTCTTTCCCCCACAAGCACCCCAGATTCACTTAGTGGGGCTAGATTGGCTTGGGGAGGGTCCCTAGTTCCAATCCACAGTGGTTTAGATTCTAAACATTTTTGCAAATGTGGAAAAGGGAGACAAGATGCTTGATACCTTTCAACATTGGTTGTAATGGAGCTTTCCTCTACATTTTAGGCGGCTGAAACAGACAGACTTTCCTATGTGGGAAACAATTTTGGGACTGGAGCCCTCAAATGCAACACTCTATGCAGGTAGGGACGGGAAGGGAGAGCTGGAAGGGGAGGGGAGTGGTGGTGGCCCTGGCACTGCTGTTCTGTCTTCAAGGGCACTGGGGGAAACCTAGAGAGGTTTATTACCAAGTCCCTGTGTTCCCAGACCCAGGGGCCTTCACACCAGCATGCAGACATTCTTGAAAAGAAAGTTGACTTACATTTGTTGAATTTCCTAAAAACCTCATTTATTTGTAGTATTCCTTAAGTTTAAAAAAAATTAAGATATAGCCCTTGGCTGGTGTGGCTTAGTGGATTGAGCACCAGCCTGAGGATTGAAAGGTTGCCAGGTTTCATTCCCAGTCGGGGCACATGCCTGGGTTGCCATCCAGGTCCCCAGTTGGGGCTGTGCGAGAGGCAACCAATCAATGTTTCATGCATTGATGTTTTTCTCCTCTTTCTCCCTCCTTTCCCCTCTCTGAAAATACATACATAAAATCTTTAAGAAAATAAAAATATGAAGATATAATTGACATATAACATTTATTAGTTTCAGGAGTACAACATAGTGATCAGGTATGTGTATAATGAAATGGTCACCAAGCTAAGTCTAGTTATCACCCATCACCACACATAGTTACACAGTTTTTTCTTGTGATGAGAACTTTTAAGGTTTACTCTCTGTAACTTCTGAATGTGCAATTCAGTATTGTTAACTATAATCACCATACTGTACATTACTTCCCCAGGACTTACTTATAATCTTGTTTCCAGAAGGCAGCTGTCTTAACTAATAGAGAATGTATAATTAATATTCCAAAGCTTGCCAGAAGTCTCCTTTAGGACTCAATGTAAGAAAAGGATTTGGTAGCGTCACAGGCTCTGGGGTTTTTATCCAGCTCTGCTGCTGGTTGACTAGCTGACTTTGGGCAACCCTGCCCTTCACTAATCCCAGGTCTGTCACCGCTGCGTCCCTGCCGCCCCCTACCCTCCTTACAATGAAGATTGCCTAGGATAAACAGGCATAATTAGGACAGTGTCCCCGTGATGGTATCCAACAGTGAGTCACAAACAAGGCTTTTTCGGAGCCCCACTGGACCACCTGGATACAAGTCAGATTAATGAGTATATGCTTAAAACTGTTAACACTGCATCAAAGATCTAGTTCAGACTGGTCTTCTCCACGTATTTACCGAGGCTTTCTTGTCGTTGCCTCCGTAAAATCTATGTGTGCAGTAAATTGCAGTGTAACTCTTCCTTCTTACATCCCAAAGGGGTTTTTCCACTGCAGCAGTGAGCCCAGATGTGATCAGCTACCAGAATCACCCGCAGCTTTATTTTTCAGAATCACATGTACCCTCCCCTCCCTCCATTCCCACTTTTTCCTCCTGGTGCTTATTGTTTCTCCTGAGCAGGTGGTACATTCCTCAGGTGTACTGGGGCGGAAAGAAGGTTGAGAACCTTTCAGCAGGGAAGTTGTATAAACAATACTCTTTGAATAATCCATTGTCACTGGTATTATTTCTTCTTTATTCAGGCACTTTGTGGGAATTTTGAACAAGACCTCTGGCCAGATGGAAGTGTACGACGCCGAACTGTTCCACATGCAGCCTCTGTTTTCAGGTGGGTCCCAGGCAAGGCTCGCACAAATGCCGCAGGTTTTAGGTTTGCTGGGGGAGTTGGTTTGCATTTCTGATTTGTAAACACATTTTGTAGTTATTTTTAAAAGAGTGCCTTTCTGTCAGTATTTTTTCTTTTTAAAGGGTTTTATTTCGGGGAAGGGAGAGAGAAAGAGAGGGAGAGAAACATCGATGTGAGAGAGAAACATCTATCAATTGCCTCTCACATGCGCCCTGACTGGGGACTGACCTCACAACCCAGGCATGTACCCTGACCGGGAATCGAACTGACAGCCCGTTGCTTTGTGGTGTGACGCCCAACCAATGAAGCCACATTGGTCAGGGCTATTATTTTTTTCAGTTGAACAGCACATATTTATTGATGACCCTCGATGCTCCAGGCACAAGTTAGGAGTTGTGGATGCAGCAGGACAGAGAAAGATGCTGTCCCCACCATGTTTACAGACTTGAGATGAGAAACCAGCCTTGGTTAAAGTGTTGAGCAGTAATCAGAGCAGATACTGGAGGGCATATCTGATACTCATTTCGTTTGAAGGCCTTAATTCTTAACCGCTCTTTTGGGATAGACACTTTAGAATCTCTGGTAGGTGCTGGAAGTTGCTTACTTGTTAGACAGTAATTTTCATGTTGAAACGTCCCTACACTTTCTAATTTGGAAGAAGATCCGTAATCCAGTGGGAGAAGTTGCATCACTTCCCTGCTTTGGCATTTCAGAATGCTCAGCCAGAGTGGAAGCTTCCAGAATGATAGATGAGAGGGTCAGACTTCAGGGGGTCCTGTTCCCTAAATCTTAAATACTGAGAACCACAGTAGGGGAGGATGTTAGGTAAGGACGTAATTAGGATCGTGGTGTATCTGCCTAATATCTTCTTAGGCATTAGTTCTGACTTGATTCTCTCAAAGCAGTGGTCCCACGTTTTTGAGAATTTGATAAGGACTTGGACCTTTCTGGAAACATTCATAATATACAAAAATGTATATGAGATTTAGAATATAATTTTATTTATTTATTTATTTGTTTGTTTGCATATAATTTTAAAGGGCTCTTGAGTCCCAAAGCCCATCTGTGAATTTCCTAGGGGACCACCACGGTCTCTAGGTTAAGAATTCTTGGCTTTGCAAACAAATGTAACTACATTTAAATTATCCTCCAAATTCTCATCTAACTTTCAAGGAAGCAAAGAAAATTATTCATTAATTTGTTGATTATACAAATTTTTTTTTATAAGTAAGAAGTTTGTAGATACTGCTTTATTATATCCAGCATATTGACCTGGGGCACGTCACTTCATCTGGAGGCCTCATTCGTCCTTACTGGTAAAACGAAGAGGTTTGATCAGATGGCCCCTTCATTTGACTCCTTAAGTCTCCCAATTCTCTTAAGTGTGTATTAAAGCTACATACTAAATGTTTAATATATACTCATGGTAAGCTCTGGGGAGTCCTAGAGCAAAGAAATCTGTTTTTCTTAGATTGACTCTTAAATAAATACCAAACACTATTGCTCTCTGTAGGATTTACAGTTTGCTTTTTTTCCCCCCTGATTTTGCTTGTTTTGTGTTTTGATAGATGAATCATTTGAGAGTGAATTGACATTAGAGAGTCAGAGCAGAACTTTTAGAGAGAAGGTAAGTGATGGAACCAAGATGGTGGGACCTTAAGCAAGTTCCTTTTAGGCCTGTGGTAAGGGCCTCCCCATCAGTAAAATGAGCTGGTTGGACACATGGTTTCCTGGCTGCTCTGAGCTCATTCATTCTGGGGTTGTCTCTGTGCCAGTGTTTTGAACTGGTTCTCTGGGCTGATAGAGGTGTAGCATGCACTTGCTTTTAAGGTTTAATCCAAGTTTCAGAGAATATTGGTTGTAGCCTGGAAACTGTCACATTAAAACAAAGCAAACTTGAGGATTTTTCAAAGTAGAATGTTCTTACAAAGCTCATTTCACCCCAAGATGGCAAATCGATTGCTTCAGTGCAGCCTGGGGCCATGTGTTGAGAAGGAGCATGAGGCTGTCTTCCAACTCAGAGGGAGAGAGTGAGTGCTCTGTCACGGATGCAGGGTTGGAAAATGTCAAACTGTGTGTCAGTTACCAACCCTAATTCTGGTCAAGTCTTTACATTTTACAGATGGAGGCACTGTTGATTTATAAATGGTCCATTACTATTTACAAAGCAGGTTCTTCAGGTCTGTTCGTATCATTTGATTCCTGTAAGCCTGTGAGGTAGATAGCTATAATTCAACTCAGTTGATAGGTGAGGTAATGATGGCTGAGAGAGGCCGACAGTTGTCCCATAGTCACCCAGCTAGGAGTAGCAGTGCCCAGCCTGACCCCAGTAACCAAATTTGTCCCGCGCACAGATGGACTCCTGCATTGAAGCCTTCGGCACCAACAAACAGAAGCGGGCTCTGAACTCCAGGAGGATGAACAGAGTCGGCAGTGAATCTTTGAGCCATGCGGTAGCTAAAGCCGCAGAGAGCATTATTGACACAAAGGGTGTGACCGGTAAGCAGTTGGAAGGTGGGGTAGGAATCTGCTCACAGAGACGGCTTTCTCTCCTCTTGAGCTCTTTTACCGGCTCCCCTAGATGGAAATGATCGAAGTTAGGGCTGGATTTCTTCCTGCCTCTTGCTGAGGGTCTTTGCAGGAAGAGATTCGGGAAGCAGTAAGAAACACCTGACATGACCTGCTCTCTGAGCTCACAGTCAGGTAGAGGAGAGGCAAGGGAGTGGACATGTGCGCGCTGTCCTTGGTGCCAAGGTTGCGGCGGAGGAGAGAGAGGCTCCCAGTCTGATTCATGGGGAGGCTTTGGTCCACAGGGCTGATGTGACGTTGAGACACTGAGCTTCTGGAGAGGGTGTGTCACTTCAGGGTCAGGAGATCTTTTTCTGCTCCTAAATTCCTGAGAAGGTTGAGTACTGAATTTTATTATTTTTAAATGTATTTCTTGTTCAGATGCATTATAAGAATGTAAAAGCTTATATGAGCAGTTTTTTCCCATTAAAATGGAATTTCAGTAATTTTTAGAAAATCCACGCCCTAGGCTAATACAAATATTTTCCTATCTTTTCATTCAGTGCTTTTATATTGAAATTTTTACATCCAAATCTTAATGAAGAATTTTTTTGGCATGTGGTACAGACCTGATTTTATGTTTTTCAAAACTCCATCTTTTCCTTTGTAAAAGGTCATTTAAAAAGTCAGGTTTATCGTTTTACCCCATTCTTAGTGGTGTTTTGTCCTGTCGTCCCAGCAGGCGTTTGATTACAGTAGCCTCGCCATCCACTTTATTGTCCAACGGGGCAGTCACCCTCCTCCAGCTCCTTTTCCCTCCTGTGTCTGGTTGCCATAACATGCTTTTTCCTCCAGGCCCCTGAAAAACTAAGTTCCCTCCAAATACAATTGGGATTACTATGCGGAGAATCAGCATCTTCACGATGTCGTATTTTCTCATCCAGGAATAGAGCAATGTGTCTCTCTGTTCACTCAGAAACATACTTTACCAAGTAGATTTTTGAATGTTTTTGTTCAGTTTACTCTCAGCTATTAAAGGACATTTAAAAAAGAAAAATAATTCACCCGTTTTCTCATCATTCTGCCAAAGTGTTATAATTTCCTGTTTTCCTCTCTTTGTCCACCTGCATACTTAATTCTTACACAGTTATTCCTGTGTGGTAGTTACAGTTTTATAATTTGATTTTTTTCACTCAGTATGTGGAGAAGTTTTCTGGAAGTTAAGCCATGAAAGGATATTTTGAATGTCCCTTTTAGTTTCTCTCGCATTGCATTGTAAATATTTATTAGCACCTCTCTCCCAACTATACTGCAAGTTACTTGAGGGGAGCCCACACTGGATGCACCTTCTCTAGGGCCCAGTTAGGTTTGTGTTCGGAGTGGACACGGTGGTGCTGGAGCCATCAGTCAGCCCGGTGGGGAGTTTGGGCCTCACTGGTGGGAGCATTCAGATTAGGGGTTGCTGGGCCGGTTAGGGTGTTGAGTGCACAGGTTGCAAAGAGTGTTGGGGAACCTGAAGCCAAACGGGGTGAGACCCGCACTGACCCTTCCTTTATTGCACAGCCCTGGTCAACGATGCCATGCACGATAACTTGCAGGATGACTCCCTCTACCTCCCTCCCTGCCACGCTGATGCAGCGAAGCCTGAAGACGTGTATAAATTTGAAGACCGTATCCTTCTTGCAGTAGAAGTGCTACCTTATTTCACAAGTTGGGGTGTGTGCCCACAAGTGGCACAGCCAGGTTCTCTGGGGAGTCAGTGGTCCCGGGACACTCACAGAAGCTACATCCTGACCTCTGCAGTTGCCCAGTGCTGTTGCTGGGAAGGCAGCTAGGCTCCCTCACTAGCTGAGGGACCTGCTCCAGCCCCAGCCGCTTAGCCCCTGGGATTCAACCACATTCCTCAGCAAAATGCCATATGTCCACAGCTCAGTCCTGTGAGGGTCACTCTCCGTGAACAGTCCAGCTGTGACCAATGCCCAAAGTCTAGGACAGACTGATTTTGTAAAAGGAAGGGTTGGAATGTAAAATGTCCCTACTTGTGGGTCTGATGGGATGGAAAATGCCTGCAGTGGCTTTGTGATAGAGACTGCAGAAAATCCCAGGTTGGGAACGGGGTCCAGGCTGGGGGTCTGTAGAGCCAAGGCGCTGAGCTCGCCCCGAAGAGCTGTCTGAGCCTCAGCGTCCCTATCTCTGAAGTCAGGCCACAGGATGTGAACTAGCTCAGTCATGGCACACGTTAAGCTAATTACCAAATTCTGCAGCACGCCAAATGTATATTTTTTGCTGACCTGACAAAAATAGGTATAATTTTAATTGATAAATAATAGTAATTACCTATCCTTTTTGCTCCAAAGTGACTTTTTTAAAAAATCAGGTGCCTACACTTGTACATAGGAGTTCTGGTACTAAGAATTAACCAATCATAAATGATAATGGAAAAAATACGATAAAGATTTAAAAAAAAAACAATCAGATGCAGCCTTATGCGCTGTGACATGTAAGATGCAGCTCTGTTATATGACCTACATATTGTGGTTCAAAACAGACCATTTACACCAGATAGCTGTTGCATTGGCTAGTGTCATTTTTAAACTTGGCAATGTAAAGGAAAGGAGTCAGTATCTCTGACTAAATAGTTAGGTGTTGCATGCTTTAAAAATTTCTGTGGCACACACTGGTTGAAAATCACTGATCTAGCTAAGTTAGATGTTCCTGTTTTGGTCAGACTGTGCTCTTAACCAGTAACTAGTTCTTTCCCCTGCGGAGTACGAGGCTCTTGAGAGCCCATCTGAACCCTTCAGGAATGTCACGTCAGAAGAGATACTGAAGATGACCGAGGAGAGCAGGTACCCCACTCGGGTGGATGGTGTGTCTGCGGGGATGACGTGGGGACGCAGCAGGCGTCAGGCGTTTGGGTGTCAGTCACTGAGGATCACTGTCCAGCATTTGAACATGAACAGCCAGTGTTGTCATAAATGTCTGGGCTTCTAGACCTGATGTCCCAAGGCCGTGGGTAGCACTCAAGGGAGAGAGTTGGCCTCTGAGTGCATGGAACCTGTGGCTAGGTGGATGGTGGTGAGGCCTTGTGGGCGGCTAGGAGCTAGAGGTGGACTGTGTCCCCCAGTGTCCTGCTTGATGCTGGTTGTCGCTGTGGGGCCCAAGTGCCGGCCTGAAAGTAGGTGCCAGCTGAGTATTTGATCTATCTGTGAGGATTGTGCTGAAGAGCTTTTCTTTTTAAACATTGAACATTGTACATTTTCAATAACTCATATATTATTCCCCTCCTTTGAGAATATTATTTTTAATTCTCACCCAAGGATATGTGTATTGATTTTAGAGAGAGAAACTGATATGGGAGAAAAACATTGGTCATTTGCCTCCTATACGTGCCCTGACTGGGGATTGAACCTGCAACCTTTTTGGTATATGGGACAGTGTTCCAACCACCAACTGAGCCACCCGGGCAGGGGTGCCCCGTCTTTTTGTCTATTTATTGATTTTAGAGAGAGGAAGTGGGGGAGGGAGAGAGAAACATTGATCTGTTGTCTCTCGTATGCACCCTGACTGGGGATTGAACCTGCAACCTAGGTATGTGCCCTAACTGGGAGTCAAACCTGCAACCCAGGTATGTGCCCTGACTGGGAATCGAACCCCCAACTTTTTGGTGGACGGGAGGACACCCCAAACAACTGAGCCACAATGGCCATGTGCTGCTCCCTCCCCAACCCCTGCTTTGGCCACTAAAACAGCTTTTCTTTTACAATGATAGTGGTATTCTGTTGCTTTTGAGTTTTTAGAAAAATAATTTTATATTGAAAAAGTAAAAAATTGCCAACCACAGGTTGGTTTCCTGATTTTTCTTTGGAAATTTTACTGGTCAGTGAAATACAAGGCCTTGGAAAATACATGTTTTCCTCCAAAGATTCACTTCCCCAAAACAGGCTCATTACTATTTCTCAGTTGTCTTCACGTGATTGTGGCCCAGGGGCAGGTGCAAGGAGGAGCTCCAGTTCGGGAGCCTGGGGACCTGAGTTTTGGAGCTCTGCAAATGTGCTCTGTGGTCTTTCTTCCCCAGTCTGAGGCTCAGTTTTTCTGTCTGTGAAATGAGGCAGCTGCAGGTGATCTCAAAGAGCCTTTTTATCCCCTCGAGTCCAGGATCCTGACCGTGTTAGAGCAGGGGCGTTAAAAACAATAGCTGACGTTGATTGAGCTCGTAGGTGCCAAGCACTGTTCTAAGCACTTTACTTGTATTGTCTTTTTTAATCCAAAAAAAACTCCCAAAACCTAAGAGGAGAGTATTACTACTGGCCTCACTTCATAGGTAAAGATGATGTGCAGAGCCGTTCAGAAAATCGCCCGAGCCACTAACTGGCAGAGGGGGCGTTTAGGCCCAGGCAGCCTGACTCCAGGGCCTGGGCTTCAAACCACGGCATCTGGGTTGGACAGAAGCCACGGCCCACTTGCTCGGTCTGGCCTGGGGCTGGTGGATGAACACGGTCACGGTCATTCACGTTTTGATGGTCGATGGCTGCTTTTGCACTACAAAGGCAGATGTGAGCAGCTGCAGCAGAGCCATGCGGCCCACGAAGCCTGAAATATTTGCCGCGCTAGCCCTTCACTGCCCCTGCACTGAGCCATGCTTCCGTTATGAGCAGCACTGGCGATGGCCCTCCCTCAGCCACCAAGTCTGCGTCAGGTGTGAGGGTGCTGCTGTTCTAGCTGGGCCGGGGTGAGTGTCTCCTGACGAGTGGTCTGACCCGACGCGTTCTTCCTCTCCCACCCTTGTTTTAGCCACTGCTCCTTCGTCATAGAAGCACTGAAGTCTTTGCCATCAAATGAGGAGAGCCGAGACCACCAGGCCCGATGCATATGGTTTCTGGACACACTCATCAAATTTCGAGCACAGAAAGTGATTAAGCGGAAAAGTAAGTTCATGATAAACATTTGATTCTAGTTATTTCCAGATCATTATTGCCCATAATTCGTAGCTGTAATGAGAGAAGAAAATGGGTGTGTGAGGTCAGGTCTTTATTTGTAACCATGTAGCAGTGAGGTTCCCACTGGTACTGCCGACGTGTTGAGGGGACTCACCAGGCTCTTTCCTCATTTGCAGATAGGGACAGATGGCGTCCTGTGATTGTTCAGAGTTGACATTCACGTCTGTTCTGCATTGGGCAACGTGCAGTATCCAAACCAAATGAAAACTGTAAGGGACTGTTAGACATCAGTCATAGAGGGAGAAAAGTTGGCCTTGCTCATGAAGGCCTGTGACTGGTTCGTGTCGTGTTAGCTGCTTTCTGCCTGGGAGAGGAGACAGCCAGTTTCTGCTGGTCACCCCACATTGCCTTCAGCCGGGGCACGGCTGCCGCGTCCATCCACCCAGAGTCAGAAAGCTGGCGGGAGAGCCCTGGGGTTTCAGCCACAAGGCGTATGTGCTTTTGTACCGTGATTGGGCGCCCGAGTGTCTGTGCTTTTCAGTACGTGCTTAGTTCTTATTTTCATGTCCTGATCTCCCCTGCTTTCCGTCTCCCTGGGCTTCCTCCACATTCTGTTTTGCTTTTCTAACATGTTACGAATTCTGTGTCTTTAGGCCTTACTGGAGTCTATTTTTCTGTCTTGTCGTCTCATCACAAACGTCTCTCAGGCAGTCTCTTTTGAAATGAGCATACTTTAAAGGAGGCCCTTTTCTTTCATGGGCCCCTGCTTCTCCTACCACATGGTTCTTTTTGTAACACTGGCCCAACCGTTGGGCTCCTCTCCCAGCCCATGGGTGACACACGCGGCCCGAGGGTTTTGACGGAAGGTGACCAAATCCAACTTTGTGTTGTAGGTGCCCTGGGGCCTGGAGTCCCGCACATCATCAACACCAAACTGCTGAAGCACTTCACCTGCTTGACCTACAACAATGGCAGGTCAGGGGCGACGTTTCTCTGGTTTCTCTGGCTTCTGCCCATAAAGGAGAAAGCAGGTTGGGGAGAGTGGGGGGTGGGACCGTGGGTTGAATGCCTTGCCCAGAGGTGCTATGCCGAAGGGAGCGCTTCCCCTGGGAGTGTTCCTGGGGTCAAGTTCAGGAAACACTACACAGTCCGTGCTCTCTTCCCCTCGGAGACATTCACTTCCCCTTGGGATGTCCAGCAATGAAGACACCTCACTTGACTGACTCCTTTCGGGGATCCCTTCTTGACATCCCCCGTAGAGTTGGTGTTTGTGAAAAGGCAGTGTTGCAGGAAAGGGCAGGCCTGTGTGGTGATTTTGGGGGCAACGCCTGGGTTTTCTTCTTGCCATTTGCTTGGAATGTGTTTCCTGCTCCGAGTGTGTTTGGAAGAAT
The DNA here is from genome assembly GCA_007922815.1 of Macrotus californicus. Taxonomy (NCBI): domain Eukaryota; kingdom Metazoa; phylum Chordata; class Mammalia; order Chiroptera; family Phyllostomidae; genus Macrotus; species Macrotus californicus. Next base: position 135,387 of record VMDR010000899.1, on the reverse strand, counting down.
CATCAGCAGCTGAGGGTGGGGTGACCACTTTCCCAGCAGCCCTACCGAGCAGGTGGGGACAGACTCGAGGGTCCTCGCCAGTGCGGGCTGTCACTGTGCCTGGGGTAGTAGGTGCGGCCTTCGCCGTCCCGCATGGAGGGAGCCCTGGGATTGCCTCACTTCCTCTGTGTGATGGCTCTGGCGCCCTGAAGGACAAGGAGTCGCTTGAATTCTTTTTCCCCTCCCTCCCCAAGATGAGAAGATGTTGAGTCCCTGTGGGAACAGGTTTAGAAGTTCTTATTTTGCTTTTGGAGAAATCATTGAGAATTTAATTTTGTGTTTTCTTTATTGCCACTGATTTTGCAGTTTACGCAATTTAATTTCTGGTTCTATGAAGGCGAAGATCATCGCGTATGTGATCATACTCGCCTTGCACATAAATGACTTCCAGGTCGACCTGACGGTGTTGCAGAGGGCCTTGCAGCTCAGTGAGAAAAGGTGAGCACAACAGAACAGAAAGCCTCCTCACTGTATTTCTAGGACTGCTGGAAAGCGTGAGGCTCCATCGAGAACTGGGGACGTTTAACAGGGGAAAGACTTGGGGCCAGAGGACAATTGTCAGTGAGGGAGTGGATGGACGAGCAGCTGGACATTGCAGACTGCCGGCTCTCTGCGCCAGGCACAGATTCAGTACCGTCGCAATGTTGGGGTGGCCAAAAAGTCCATTGGTTTTTCCGTAAAATAAGAGACACAGTTTTCATTTTCACCAGTAACTGTTGATTTGGATATTTTGAGTGTGTCGGCTCTCGCCCGCATGGTAGAATGTTGATTGTTCTCAGTGTCTTGATTTGATTGCTGTCAACTGGTCAACGTGACTGGACTGTCGTCCAGCGAGAAATCTCTAGCACGAAACTCGCAAATCAATTTTGACACTTTCTGTCAGTCACAGCACTTTCTTGGCACACTGCACAAATCTTGTTTTTTGCATTTCAGTTGTGTTTTTACCTTTCTTTAAGTGATAAAGCTTAATATGCTGAAAATGTTGCGTATCTTCTTCCATCTTCAGTATTAAAATGGCTACACAAAAATTGACCAATTTTGATGTTTTTTAATGCACACTGATGTGACAGCTGTCATAAGACAGTCTAGCAAAATTGTTTTGAACGGAGGTAAAGACAGCCAAGCGCTACTGGAGCCAGTGCTGCTAGGCTGCTAGACTCTAAGTGCTGCTGGGAAGAAAACCAAGTGAACTTTTTGGCCAACCCAATATCTCAGTGATTTCTCTGAAAAACAACTAAAGAATCTACAGTTCAGAGAAGTCACTGACTTTCCCAGGGTCACACAACCAAGAGGAGGAATAGTTGGGCTTCAGACCGGAGCCTTCCCCTAGCAGTCTTTCCCTGTGTGACCAGGCAGACCCCAGTCTCCACATATCTTCCTCCGGAGAGAGATTCTCTGTGGTCCTCAGGGGTGGAAACCAGCGGCAGAAGTCATAAGAACCCAATTTCAGCTTAGTAAAAAGACCTTTCCCAGAGCCCACTGGAAGGGGCTGTCAGATGGTGGGGCTGCTGTTTGGCTGGAACGTCACACGGGGGCTTCTCTGACCGGGCTGGGAGAGTTGGCAGCGGAGCCTTGCTAGAAGGGATTCAGACCGATTGGGGGCAGAACTTCCCAGCATCCTAGACATTGGTTCCTTTGGCCTTCGTTGGTGATTTAGGGGCATCTGACACCCAAGGATCCTGATGTTCAAGACAGCCTGTGAAACACCTGTGTCTGGACTCCCCACACGGGTTGTTCCTAGGGCGGTCCCCACGTGGCATTCTCACAGGCGGGGACGCTGAGAGTCAAAGAGAAGATACGTGGAGCCTGTTCTAGCAAACTTCTAACAAGCGTTCAGTCCTGGTTGTAGGATGTACACAAAGTTTATTAATAGGATCTAGATAGATAACCTGGTTTGCGATTACCTGTAAGCATACTTTCCAATGGCAACACGTTAAATGACATTGTCTGTCTGATGGCTCTGGGGGCAATCTTGTCTGCCTCTCTCCTGGTGGCCACTTTGGGGACTCTTCTTCATGGCCTGGAGCATGAAGTGTGCTGCTCCCTCCTGCCAACCCGCCCTGAGCAGTGGCGTTGATGAGACTCTCCATTTGTTTCCTGTGTTTGCTCCTCAGGATGATCGAGATAGCAAAAGCCATGAGGCTGAAGATCTCTAAAAGGAAGGTGTCTCTGGCAGCCGGTGGGGAGGAAGAACACAGACTGGGCACCCTGTGCGTCCCGCTGCCCCCGGCCCAGTGGGACCGCCAGTCAAAGCGAAGGAGAATGACGTAGAGGTGTGCTTTCCAGGCAGAGCAGCTTGGCCGCGCCACAGCCACTCCTTCTGTTCATTTCCACTTTTCATTTTTAAAAGAGAGGAAAAAGAAGCCCTGCTTTGACATGGGTATGAAGCCACAAGCTGGCATCTCAGTTGTGCTTAAGCAAAAACTTCAAGTGACTGCCACACTGGACTCTGTCTCCGTCCTTCCGTGTTGGGACTGTGAATGGCAGCCGGTTCTCATGTTGGTTCACATGTGGTGATGTGGGAGGTGAGGCCTGGGAAGCCGGAGCCAAAAGATCTCCCAGGCTGAACCCTGGGCCAAATCTATTGGATAAAGGTTAATAAAGAGAAACGTGAAGTACCATGCTTAGGTCTTGGAGTGCCAGTGGCGTACATGGTGAGGAGGCAGCCCAGGGGGGCTGGAAGAGGCGGCCTCGGGGAACGAGGGTGATGGAGTTGCCAAGACAGACGGATTGAGTGGAGGCTGCTGTAACAGGGGGGCCTTTGCCTTAACGGGGGGGAAGCGATGAGCCCAGTTGCTCTCTCTGGCTAAGGCCACGTAGCGGGTAGGGGTTAGTTCTGAAGCCACAGTTCTGAGGGGAATGAATAAGAGTTCATCACAGGAAACAAACTACTAGATATCCTAAGAAGAAGGGTTGAATACATGGATAAAATGGAAAGTTATTAAAGGGCCACAGGAGCGGGAACTGGGAGGTTGCCCCCGAAGTGCTCAGTCCAAGAACACACCACTGGGGTTGCCATCCGGGCATTGAGAGGCCACTCCTGCCCCACAGCTGCTTGAATTCATGAGCTGGTGACGACACTGAGTTCAGCCACCCACACTTTGAATACCCACGTTTGCACCCCCTTGCTTGTCAGCACAAACCACCAAAAGATCAAGATGCTGTCTCCATCTTCTTTCTTCTGTGAGTACATATGTGGGAACCGAATTTGCATCTAGAACCCTGGCAGCAAGGGAATCTTGGGAGTAAGGTTCAGCTCTCCGGCATCGAGTTAGAGGAAGGCCTACCTGCAGGAGATGGGACTGGGCACTGACTGCCAACAAACTCTTCCTGCTGTGGGGGAGGCGGAGAAGTCGGGTGCCGTGAAGAATGGGGATGGGACTTGGAGAGACGTAGGTACATGGCTAACACTCAGATCTTCGGGGCCGCTCTGGGAGCAGCTGAGGTTTTGGAGCTCGGTGCTGGGGAGCAAGGAGCAGTGAAGGGAGATAGAGCTCATCTCTGAAAGTTGGCAGAGGACGCTGGTGCAACATCCAGGCCCTCCGTCACGGAAGACGTGGTAGAAGTGTGTCTTAGATGACTCACTTGGGACAGGTGGTCCTTGGGATTACTTCTCCGAGCTCTGGGGTGCTGTTATCAGAGCCACTTCTGGAGCGAGGCCGTGCCTGAAGTGTTTATTGTCCATGCTCTTCTCTGGTTTGTCTCGTTTGTCCCTGATCCTGGGTAATGGGTGTTTGTAGCCTTCTTTGCCTCCTTCCAGCAGAGGTGTGAGCAGGAAATCCAAATGCCTCGTGTTTTCTTATTTAAGCTGTTGTGGAAATCAGGTATGTGACTCTGCATCAGAAAAAATAATATCCTTATCTGCCTCTGGGAAAAGAACTAATGTGCTTATAGGGTAGAATGTGATTCCATGAATGCTTTTTTGGTTCTGATGGGTTTGACACTTTGAATTTCCAGGAATGATTGGGTCACCGCAGGGGAGCAGGCCTCTGAACAACGCCGTCCTGGAGGGGGAGCAGCCTGCCTTCAGTCACTCACACAGAGCAGCGGCAGTGATAGAGAGGAGTCTGGGCTGGCCAGTGCTTGTCCTGGGTGACGACCGCTGTATCCCACTAAGTGTAGGTGGTGTGCTCCCAGAGGCTGACCGAAAAGCACACTTCTCCACATCCAGGGGTTTGTGGGTTAGAAGGCTCAAGAGGGCCCCTGTTCTCCTTGAAGAAAACTTGTGAAAGCAGCTTGCACAGCGCCTGACGTGTGAGCAGGCAGTGTGTGCTGGATGAGTGTGCAGTGCGTAACCTGCTTGGCAGGGCTCTTGGGAGACAAACACTTGCAGAATAATGGAACTGTACTTTCTTTATAGCTCTAAAAAACATTTCTCCACTAATACATGCACGGTGACTGCCTTGATCTCGCCAGGTTCTTTTGCTTTAAGGTCTCCTGCTGTCCTCTTTGAGGAAAGGGAGACCGGGGCTAGAAACTGGTGCCCTTAGGAAGATTTATGGTCTGTGGAATAACCTTCCTACAGGAGTTGGTTAACTGAAGTCTGTTCCCTGGAGGGAGAGCTTTGCTTCGGCCCGCACCTACTGTGCATTGTTAACAGTGAGGAGGTCCAGGCCCCGGCCTGGGAACTGCTAATTAGATAAAATTCTTTAGTGTCTTCTTTCAAAAACTTTGATATGCCGTACTTAGAGTTGCAAGGCTGGAACAAAGAACTTCTGTCTTTTACCCAGATTCTCTTAGCTGTTAATGTTGTCTCATTTATTATTTGCTTTATATATGCATTTATACGTTTCTTTTTGAACCATTTGAGACTAGTCAGAGCATCCGGCCCTTTTACTTACAAGTCCTTCAGTGCGCATGTCGTAAGAGTAAGGACTTTCTCTTCCACAAGCACAGTGCACGTGTCACAAGCAGGAAATGACACAGTCCTGTCATCCAGCCCACAGCTGACACTCGAATTTTGCCAGTCACACCTCTTTGGTCTTGTTTAGTCTGAAACTTTCTCAGCCTCTGACTTTCTTTACCTTGACGTTTGGAAGAGTAAAGCTGGCTATTTCACTCAGTCTGGGTTTGTCTGTGCTCCGCTGTGATTAGATTCGGGATCTGTGCCTTTGGGCAGAAACATCGCAGACATGCTGCGTTCCCAGGTGTGCCGCAGCAGAGGCACGTGACGGTGGTGTGCCCTGCTTTCGCTGACGTTAACTTCATCACTTGGTAAGGTTGTGTTCTTTGCACTGTGAAGCTGCCGTTTTTCTTTTCGTAACGAAGTTCATTTGTGGAGGGATTGCTGGGAGGCTCCAAACCTCCTGTTCTTCATGAACCCCCCCCTCCCACCACCGCCATGAGACTTCGTCTCGGTGAGGATTCCTGCTGGGTCAATTACCGAGATGGTTGCAGAGTGGTGATTTTTTAACTCCATTTTTAAAATGCACTTACTGGCGTTCTATTATAAGGGGATGCCTCTTCTCTCCCATTAAATTTTTTTGTTCATTTAGTTAGCAGTATGGCTCATAGGTTCTTATTCTGTGAACATTGTTACTCTCGTTATTTTGATGCTCAGAGGGAACCACCTTTGGACAGCCTGAGTTCACTCAAGCTGGCTCCCAGATCCCCTTCCTTGTGAAAGTGCTGCCTTGTTTTCTGGCACAAGGTGTTCCAGTCATCTTGTACCTTCCCTGCTCTGGCCCTGTAATCAACTTTGTGTCCAAGGAACCCAGACAGATGACGGGAATGATGGGCCGAGACCAAGAAGCAAAATACCATCCTGATAATAAGACAGGGTCTCAGCTGCATGCAGATGGAAGTGAGTTCTGAGCAGAGGTGACAGTTGTGAGTAGCTCGGACTGTACCAGGAGCTATTGTGAGTATTTTAAAGGTTTGTTTTAGTACATGTTAGAAAACACTAGCTTTTCATTTATAGTAGGGATATAAACATTTCTTTTTAGTTCAGCAAAGTTAAGTTTCCTGGATAAGATCCTGGGATGGAATAAGGACATTAGGTGACAACTAAGGAAATCTGAATAAACCATGGACCTAATAGTAATGCCTCAGTATTAGTTCATTAGTTTTGACAAATGTACCGCACTAATGTAGGATGTTAGGGAAACTTGGGGGAGGGTAATGTGGGAACTCTGTACTACCTATCTGCTTGCTTTTTCTGTAAATTTAAAACTCCTGAAAAAGTCTATTTTTAAAAGGGATTTGAAGAAAGATACTAAGTATTAACTTTCACCTCCGGTGACATGTGGCTATGGCAGAAACTAAGATGGTGACTGACGGAAGTTGGGAAAATGTGCTCATGGATCTGAGAACCCTTTGCAGACTGTCGGTCACCCACACCAGGGACTGTCAGTGTTCTTCGCAAAGCCCACGGGGCAGGCAGGACTGCAGGTCCATCCCTGACCGACGCACCAGGAGACAGACCTCGGAACCCAGAACTGGGGCGGGAACAAGCTGAACTGACAAGACGGTCCCGGGACTCCATCTCCTCCAGAGGAAGCAGTGGGGCCTCCAGAGGCGAGGGGTGCAGGGCCTGCATCCAGCTGCCCAGGGACTCCAGCACACATCTAACCAACGAAAGTATCTCCGAAGTGCCTCTTTTAAAATATAGAACTTTATTTTAGTTGCTGAGATTTTCATAAGCACTTGGCTCACAAAAGTCATTTCTTACAAATCATAAAGGCAGCATTTTTGTACAGCGACTCACACTGGGGCCACCAGAGAAGTGCAAAGGACAGTGTGGGGACAGGAGAGGCTGGCGTTCTTGTGCCCAAAGTTCTCAAGAAGCCAGTGCTCTGGGCCCCCTCCCACCCAGCCTGGGAGAGCAGCACCCAGGGCCCAGCAGAACCAACCTGGGAAGCCATTGATGAGGTGCAGGATGGCGACCCCAACAGGCTGGTGAAAGCCCCGCATGAAAGGCCGAGTGGGAGGGGGACTGTTCAGGCAGGGGGGGTCCTGCATCCGGCCCCCTCAAGCAGCCAGGGCAGGATGTGAGCCCACCTGGAACCCTGACACACTCACACTCTACGGTTCAGTAAAGCCCTTCGGGAACTGGGGGCGCTGCCAGTGAGATGGGGCCCCACGCAGGTGAGTGGGACAGGGATGGACCTGGGTGGCTCCAAGGCAGAAAATGCTCAGTACCTGAGGGGGCAGAGACAGGGCAGGGGTGGCTCAGAGTAGGAAGAGGATTGTCATCTGCAGGGAGGGAGGGAGGGAGGCCCCATGGAGGTGGCAGTGTCTGAGCTACACTTTAATGGGCAGACCCTGGACATGGGCAGGTGGAGAAAAGGGCATGCCAGGAAGAGGGGAGAGCATGAGCCAAGGCACAGAGTGGACACCACAAGGGTCAGTAAAGGCAGGTGGCTATCCATGAGAGAGCATGGACACAGACAAGGGGCTCCGGCACCTGCATCTCCACCTGTCTGCTGCCCAGGAGGGGCAGCTGGTGTGGGTGTGCTTGAGGGATGCAAGCCCTCCTTGTGCGACAGGCACTGAGCGAATGTCCTCCTGAGTTTGGGAGCTCCCTGACGGTAGAGTGGAGTTATGTGCGTCCCTGCACTGCCCAGCCTGGCTCCTGAGCCACGCAAGGAAGCCTCCACATGCCCCTCTGGTTTTTGACATGTCCCTTGTCATCTCTAAGTCAGTCTTTTAAGAGGGGCTCCCTGTCCCAAGCCCCTTCTTCCCACACAGCTCCATGTCTAAGACAACCATATCCTTAAGGAAACCCAACTCAACGCTCTGGCCTCTGCAGGCAGCTGGGAGTGGGTGGTGGTGTCTCAAGAAGGGGGTCTAGGAAAGGGGGAGTTCTGGGGCAGCTCTTTCCACCTCACTAGAATTACTTCCCTCTCAGAAGTAAATCTCTTCCCTGAGCAGAGCCTGGATTTGGTGTGTGTGAAATGCAGTTCCCTGTAACTCAGAGAGAAAACCCTGACCGAAGTTTCAGTACTGATTTTCCTCAGTTCTTCATAATCTCTACAAGAGCTTGAACAACTGGAAACCCACCAATTTCTGTTCCTTTTCCTCCCTGAAAAACACTTCCCAGTGCCTTTCTACTGAGGGTTGTGCAGTTGAAGGGTTTTGGAAGTACCTTGCTCTTAGTCCCCAGGAGGCCTCGGAGCCTGTTTCTCAGGAGGACGTGGAGCTTCTCAGGCACTGCTGCTTCCATCCCGAAGGCCTCCCCTCTCAGCTCTGCTGAGCGCCTCCAGGGCCGGTGCGTGACAGCGGGCATGTGGTTGCCACTCCCAGCCTTTGGACAACGCTCCAGTTGCCCTGCCCTGTGGCTTTCCATCCTTACAGGATGGTGCAGAAGATGCTGCGGTTGCTGTGGTACCCACCTTCCACACGGGCTGTGATCCTGGTCGCCATGGCTGTCACCTTCTGCCCACTATGGGCTGCAGAGGGGCCTCGGAGGGAGTTTTCAAGGTGAGGGCGTGCTGGTGGGTTCACCAGCCGCCATGTATCCGACCTGGAGATGCAAAATGACAATCAGTGGACTGTAGGCATGTACAGCATCTACTGAACGCCCTGTACAATTTGACCTCTGGTTCAGGCTCATGGGATCTGGGTGTTTAAATCTGGGTGTAGCCCTGACTGTGGCTCAGTGGGCTTGCCGTTGTCCCACAAAGTGAAGGGTCGCCAATTTGATTCCCAGTCAGGGCACATGCCTGGGTTGCGGGCCAGGTCCTGGGTTGGGGACATGCAAGGGGCAGCCGATGGATGTTTCTTTCACACACTGATGTTTCTCTCCCTCTCTTTTTCCTCTCTCTTCCCCTTTATCTAAAAATAAATAAAAATCTAAAAAAAATAAATCTGGGTGTAGGTTTTGTCTCCCAAATTAGTGATGATCCAAGGAGGAGGGATACGTGAAGCTAAGGGGCAGAAGTCCTGCTCCCCAGCCCCAGCCACGCCTGCAGTTCTGTATGTTACCTTGGATGAGTTCGCTGCAGGGGACTCGATCCCCCTCCTTATAAGGCATCTGGGTAAGCTCAGTGGCTTTCTTTTCTCTCTTTCATTTTCCCTTCTCTGTACCCCAGCTGTCCGACCATGAAAATGTACAGAAACTTTACCCACAATCACCCCAAACTAGAAACTACAGCTGATGAACGGATGAGGTGGTGGTGGTCACCCATACAACAGACACTGCCCAGCAACAAAAGGAAGGAACGACAGACCCAACACCACGGGTGAACCTCAGGGGCATTCCGCTCAGTGAACGAAGCCAGATTCAGAAGACTACATTCTGTATGATTTTTTTTTATATGACACTCTGAAAAATGCAAATCTACAGGGGATAGAATTTGGTGAGTTTCTAGTCCCTGAAGATCTAGTGGAGATTAGGAAGGGCTGGGGAAAATCAAACAACAGTGGAACTCTGCTCAGAGCTTTTCTGCCGTTTGAGTTACAAGGAACCACCTTTATACACAACAAACCCCAAATTGCTAGATCAGCAACAATGTCTCCTGCACATTTTCATGCTGACGACACTACAGTGAGTGGGACTGTAAAGGTGTGGATAGCGTCAGGGGCTGGCTACCGTGACGTGAGTAAAGAGCCTGGGAGGTGTGTTCAAAGCACTGCATGCCTTGGAGTCTGGCCGCAGAGAGAGCTCCCAAAAAGGAGTGAGGAAAAGGGGGCTGGAACGGAAAATCGGGACCCGCCGGTGCACAGTAGACAGCGCTAGACTGAGCGGTCTGGGCTGGGGTCTGCAAAGGGAAAGGAGCAGATCCCAGGAGGCCACAGTATGGTCACCTGGATATTCGAGAAAATATTAGAATTTCTGTTTATTTTTTATTTTATACAAGTTATGAATATATAAACTATATGAGGAGGTTTCCTCAAAAAATAGTTTTACTGAGAGTATAATAAAAATAGAGATCATTACTACAGGAACAGCAGATTCATCAAAGGCTTCTGACTGTAGACATGACACGACCAAGGACATGACATGACCACAGCTGACTGAGCAAGACCCCTCTGGCAGGATGCACAGGACAGCCTGCAGGGGAACAGCCTGCAGGAGGGTAGGCTGGAGTGGGGAAGCCTACGGGCAGGGAGACCAGGCAGGAGGTCACTATGACAGGGCAGGGCTATTAACAGTGCAGGAGCGACACCAACAATAATAATTTTTATAATAATAACTTTTATAACCAGTAGGGCAAAGCACCAACCAACCAGAACAGACTCCGTCTGTTAACAACAGGACCAGCTGTGCTGGCAGTAGGGGCCGCGGGTCAGGATGAGAGGTGCCGAGACCTGAACAAGGGTGGTGGCAGTTGGGAAGAGGAGGTGCCAGGGACAAGAACGTTTAGAATCAAGAGGACCTGGTAACTGACTGATGTTTGGTGTTAGGGAAGAGGAGGAGGCCGAGGCTTTGCTGCCCGAACAGAGTGGATGGTGAGATCACTGAAATGGGGAACGGGGAAGGACAGAGAGGTTTAGGGCAGATGAGTGTGAAGCAGTCGTGGTACACTGAGGCAGAGGTTCTAAAAAAAAGTGTCAACAGTGGCAGCAGCAATGAACACTTTTTGTAACACCTCAGCTATTCCGCTAGGTCACCTGACCTTATTTTACCTTAAATTGGTGCTACAAAGCAGCTATTATTAACTGGATCTTACTCAGGTTCAGAGACATTGAGTAACCTGTCATAGGTCACACAGCTGGTAACTGGCAGAGCTGAGATTTGAAACCACAGACCCTTGGCTCTTAAAGCTTGTTTCCTCGCAGGGTGTCAGGCGCAGGTCCGCAGCCCAGACCTGACACAAAGCTCATGCACGGACCTTTACTGATCTGAGCCAGGGCTGCGGGGAGCAAGGACAGCTGTGACCACTGGGCCCGGCTTCCTCAGTGACCTCACTATGGTTCTAGAAAATTAGTTTAGGCACTTAACTTTTTCTTGAAGACCAAGAACTTGTTGTTCTGCATGACGCACTCCCGATTGTTTGAGATCTGCTGAAAGATGGTCTTGTTGGTCTTGCCCTGGAAGATGATGTTCTCCTGCACCAGAGCCCTGGTGCGGCCCCGCACTGCGATGCCATAGGCCCGAAATGAGTGGATCCGGTTTTTTATTACCTGGAAGAGGCAGCCAGGGTTTGTCATACCTCAGGGACTCCCAGACTGGTGGGGAAGCCGGATAAGTGAATCACGGGTTGTAAAACTGAGGGGTAAGAGCAGGCTAGAGCAGGCTAGGTCAGTGAGCAGTGAGCCACGGGAGCTCAGGGAAGGGATATTGAGACCAGTTGGGGAGGGGGGAGTGGGAACCAGGGAAGGCTTCCTGGAGGCAGTGATGGGTAAGCTGTAGAAGTTTATAAGGTGCAAAGCAAGGGAGGAATGGTTCAGGGAGGAGAAAGAATGTGCAAAGGTCTGGCAGAGAGGGAGGTGATACCCCAGGCCAGGACCACTGCAACCCAACTGAGGAACAGCATGCCCCCCGCCTTTCCTCTGCTGCCACAGTGCTCAGATGCAAAGTCAAGGAATTCTTTCCTCCTTGCCTAAGTCATTAATCATGAAGCCACAGAGCTAGGAAAAGGCTCTGGGATCATAATTGCACATGGGCGGGGACTGGGTGGGTTTGGTTCAACATTGAAAGCCTAGCACCCAACACAGAACTTTGCATAAAAAGGGAGCTCAGAGCTCACTGTCCCATTAGGGAGACAAAAAAGGTAAAGGAACATTTACAGAGCATGGTGGGAAGCGTTCTGGGAGGTAGGGGTGAGCATAAGCACCCGAGAGTACAGGAAAGGGGTGCCTCAACAGCCTGGGGGTGCAGGGAGGGCTTCCTGAAGAAAGTGATAGCTAAGCTGTGGGACTGAGATAGGAAAAGAGGAAGAAGGGTGTCCTGGATAAACAGGGACTGGTGTGTGCAAAGGCCCCGAGGCAAGACTTCTCTCTTCATTAAGAGAGCACCTACTGCATACCAGGTCCCCTGTGAGACTATTCTGTTAGCAGAAGGGACCTAGAATAGCCCCGACCTTGACCTGGAGACTGCAAAAGTACTCCAGATGGCAGCTCCACCCTGGTTTCCTGCTGGTAACGCTTTTTCATCCCTCAGGGCCCAGTCTATATGTCCCCTCCCATGTGAAGTCACATCTTTGCCTTCCAGGCTGACTTTTGGCAGGAAGAGTGATGTCCCTCCCAGTGGTGGCTGCTTCTCAGCAGAGAGCACATGTGAGCTCTCCCAGGGCTGTGCCCTCGGTTGGCACCACACGGCACACACACACGCACATACGCACCTTGGTGTCGGACCTGGGCAGCAGCTGCAGCCCGCTGCCCCGGTTGCCAATGATGTCGTTTTCAATGACGACGGTGCTGTCACCCTTCGTGATGATGCCATGGCCTCTGTTGTCATAGATACCATTGCCCCGGAGCTCCACCTTGCACTGGGCCTCGACCTTGACCCCACTCTGGCGGTTGCAGGAGATGCTGTTGTTAGCTACACGGGTGAGCTGGCTGCTCTGGGCCACGGTGATGCCTCTGTCCCCATTAGCGTGGATCACGTTGGTGATGACATGCAGTGCCTCACTGCTCTGCACAAAGAGTCCAGAGGCTGCAGGTGGGGGGTGGGGAGCAGAGAAAGCACAGGGCGGTCCCAGGGTCAGCCCTGACAACACCAGTCAGGAAAAGCCTCCCTGGAACTGTGCCCCCAGGAGAGAGCTGGGGGAGAAGAGGCAGCAACACTCAGAGCCAGCCCAGGGGAGCTGCAGCTTCCAAGCTGGATGACACACACGGCAGAAGGGAACCTGGGGACATCAAAACAATCCTGTTCCTTCTGAATAAAGTCCTCGTTAAACACAGCCAGGGAACATGATGCAGGAGGCCTGAGGCTCAGCTGGTCTCGGGCCCAGGCTCTCACCTGAGCTGAGCACCTCCCACAGCACCACTGCCCTCTCGCCACGTGGGCCCCGTGGCAGGCACTGGTCACCCACTGCCCTTTCCAACTCCAGACAGACCTACCTGCTGGAAAGTTGTTTTGTTTCGTTTTCCTTCCCATACTGACCTGGAATCTGTCTCCCATTTGGAGAAATTTTGTTAAAAGGGAAATTATGTAATTTTTGAGTAGAAAAATTGACTAAGTTATGTGCGTCTAAAACGTGTGACACATTTTGGGAAGGAAGTGCTGTTTGGGGTTGTGTATGCTTAGAGACCCTGTGCATGGGAAAGAAGCACAACGTCACGGGGCTCAGAGCTGCCGACTTGGTCGGGAGAGATGGAACGGCGGGTGGGCCCGGGGTGAGGAAGGGGAGGACTGCCCGGTGGTGACATCCACCCACCTCTAGAGCAAGAGGCACCGGGGCAGTGCGGTGAGGGGGGTCCCGTGGGAGCAGAGTGAGCTGTGAGCCTGCGAGTTCAAATCTCTTGGTGGTATCTGCCTGTTGCTTAATATAAATGAAGTATTTGTGAATTTATGTAGCTTTGCCTGTCCTACTGGACAGATGGCCACAAAGAGGAAACCCTGAACTGGGAGGGGACAGAAGTCATTTTCCAGGTGAGGGGGCTGGGGCCGCTGGCTACGGCTCTGCCGGCCTCTGCCACTCCCACAGGAATGAGCTTACCAGGGCCTGGGAACCTCTTCTTAACAAGCTGTTCTCCATGACCCCCCAGCCGTGATTCCAACCATCAGTCCAGTTTGGGAGTCCTAGAGCTAGATGAACTCCACAGTAAGTTGGGTTTTTTCCAATTCAATAAACATCAAATACTTTCCTTTTTTGGTCAAGTATAAAATAACTCAGATTTAAAACACTCCCTATTTTCTGTACATCTAAGAAAAGCCACTGCCAATTAAACCACACTATTGCCACCAATTGCAAGACTCATCTCGTCAAAGATGTTAAACCAGGAAAAATGTGTCTCAGAATTGGTTAGAAATGCGTCTGCCAGGTGGGATTTGGCACTGCCAGGGCAGTGGGCACTGACATGAGTGGGACTCAGGTCTTCACCTCAAGTTCAAAGCTTATCAGTTGATGAAACAGCCACAGAAACAAACACAGTCCCAGGCCCCCCAACAAGTGCTGCTGGGGGCGGGGGGCAGGGGGCGGAAAGGATGCAGGTGCATTCACAGTGGGCTCTGAGGGTCAAGGTGTTTGGGCTGTGTGGTTGGGAGAAAGGGATTGTCAAGCAAAAGAAACAGCATGAGCAAAGTCAGGGGTTGGGGGACAAGAAAGAATGGATTCAAATTCAGGGAACATGAAGTCCAGGGACCTGGGGTATCGGGTAAATGGCCAACAAAGCTGGAGGGCTGGGAGGGCCAGTCCGTGAAGGGCTGTTACAGCAGTGTGAGCTCTGGAGCAGGGGCTGAGGGCGAGGGGACACTCACCTCCATTGTGATTGATGCTGTTGGACTCAACGAGAGCTATGGTGATGGGCTGGCGCAGCAGGTCGTCGTCCTTCTCCAGCTCTGTCTCCCAGAGGATGGCATCCCCATCCTCGCTGAAGTTCTCCTGGGCCCCGTGGCCTCCTGGGAGCTCCCCAGAGCCATCCTTCTGGCTAAACACTGCCACCCCGTACAGGCCATTGTAGCTGACATGGTTGCTGGTGACGTGGGGCAGGCTGGATGACATCATCCACACACCGCAGCCCTTATTAGCTGGGACAGTGAAAGGAGCTGGTCACCGGCACTGAGCAAAGGGTGAGGCAGCCCTAGAGCCTCCCCAAGAGGGGAGGCAGAAGAGGCACTGGCCCAAAGACAAGGTTCCTGGTTTGCTACAGGCCTTGGACAAGTCACTTTATGGCTCTGGCTGCTTGGCTCCTCCTTCATACAAGAGGGGAAACAATAATCCGGACAACCCCTCAACTAGCATGGTTCTGCAGGGTGTGAAAGGGCTCTGAGAAAGGTCAAGGCCACACTTCCACATCAGAAGCATGCAAGCCCGTAGTGACAGTGCCAGAGGGGTGTCTGAGGGCATCCAGCCCAGCCGTCCCCAAAGAGACAAGTAGCCTCAGTCGGAATCCCAGTCCTACCCCTTCCTAGCTGTGTGACCTTGAGGAGTTAATGGAACCTCTCTGTGCCTCAGTTTCCTCATCTTTAAAATAGGGTGAATGTCTGTATCTACCTCAACAGGCATCATGAGGATTAAAGGCAGTGATGCCTCTAAAGGGCCTGGCAGAGTTGGGCCCAGGCACATGTGAGCTGCTCTCATTGTTGCCGTCACCATCCTCATCACCAAATTCAACTCCAGAAAGGTTCAGGCTTTACCCAAAGCCACAGAGTGAGACAGACACCGCTTTCTCTCTCTGACTACCCTGCTTCTCCTGCGTGATTTTTGGTTCTCTGGGTCAGAAGAAAGGACAAGAGACATTAGATGCCTGTGTGTCAGAGCCTACGGGTCCTGTCCTTGCCCCACACCTAACTCCCGCCTTTAGCTGTTTTCACTGGGGATAAAGCCTCTGCTTTGCTGACCCCAGGGACTCCCTCTGACCACACGGTGATGACAAGAGACTCTTAAAGTCTCACAGGGCTGCGTGACTGTGACCTGAGATTGGGGCTATTATTCAGATGAGGTCTGAGGCCCAGGGAAAGGCCACGACTTTCTCAGGACCCACAAAGGTGGGACGCAGGCTGCCTGCCTCCCAGGCTGGGCTGGACCCAAACCCCTCCCCTGGGTTGCGCTCCTCACCATAGATGGTATTTCCTTCTATCAGTCCTTTGCCTTCATCTCCCACGACCACACCATCTGAATAGCCAAAGCAGATGAGGTTGCTCCTGAGGACGGGGACCCCTCCGCGACGGATGTCCACGCCTCCCCACTGATTCTCACGAATGACATTTTCTATGGAGAGACAAAAACAGAGAGTCAGGACCCAAGGGCTGGCAGCGAGGGCTTGGGCAGCTGAGAGGGCAGTCTGGACCAGGACGCCCGGGCCTGACCCTGTCAGCAGTCAGCACCCCGAACCTCGTTTGGCATTTCAGGGCCGTGTTTGCTCTCTGCTTCCCCCAAAGGCAAGGTTTGTGACTGTCCCGCACTCTCCTATATCCCAGTGCCCGCTGTACCCAGTGGCCTTGGGGACTGGTGACTAAGAATAAACAGGCATTAGAGCCCCTGGGCCAAGCCAGAGAGTGGATATTTGTTCCAGGGGTGGGGAGGGTGCATCTCCAGAAGGGCGAGGTTGAACCCAGCCATCCCCCAGACCTGGGGAGGCACTAGCTGGTCCTTCTCAGCCGCAGCTCTGGACGACCACAGCCTTCCTCTCCTCTCCTGTCTGCCTCTCCAGGAGCGGACCGTCCCAGTCAGAAGGGTGGTCCTGCGACCATCTGCCCCCAGCAGTGTGGCAGGGCAGACTCTCAGCCCCCTGGGACTGGAGGGCAATGGCTCATGAGACCCTGTGTGACTGGCCCTTTCCTGCTTCTGTGACTCCATCTCAAACCCCACCCCCCACCCCGCCCCTCACTCACCACCCTGTGGCCTAGTCCACACGGTGATGCACCCGCTGCTCAGGCCCGCCCCTCTGTCCCTGCGGCGGCCCTGCGTGCGGTTCTGGTTCTTTTCCTGGGCTCCCCCTCAGCATTCACATTCTGGCTTACATGTCACCTTCAGAAAGGCCTGCCCTGACCACCCAAGTTTACACACCCACAAAGTCCCTCCATCCCCTGCTCTAACGATCTGTAGAGCCCTCCTCATCCTCAGACGTGACTTTTCTTGCTTCTGTGTGTACGCTTTTACTTACTTATTTGCTTCTCCTTCCTGAAACGGGGATGGCGTCTGCTTTGCGCACTGCTGTGTCCCGGCTCCTGCCTACAGCGTGTGCTCAGTGAATGTCTGATGAAGGAGGGAGGGCTGGGCCCGGTGAGTGGGACTCAATATTCTCTGGGTCCCCTTTCTGTCCCAGGGAGGGCTTTGGTCTATGCTGCGGCTACCCCAATGTCCCAGGCAGACTAGATCCCTACCTTACAGAATTCACCGCCTTATAGCCAAGGAGTCTGACATTGAACAGATCACTAAGAAATGAAGCAAATGTCCTAGAAAGCAGGCCTCCTGGGTACAGTGAGTATATAGGTGTATAAAGGGAAGTCAGGGCAGGCTTCCCTGAGGAAGTGACACTCAGGCTGAGACCTGAAGGATGAGCAGGAGTTGGCCAAGCAGAGGGGACATGGGCACGGGCTTCCAGAGCAGGCAGAAGCCTGTACAAAAGCCAAGAGGAGGGATTCAGACACTTTGTGTGGCACAGATGTGCCTGACAGTATCATATCAGCCACCCAGCGAGACCCTCTCAGCACTTGGTCTGGTGAAGAGCAGACAGTCCCTCCCTGCCAGGCTAGTGATGAGCATGGCCAGTGTGTGGGGCCTGCAACCCCGAGTGCTAGCCACTATTCAGCCAGAAGCTAGTCTGCCCGGGTGAAGAACTGCAGGGAGGACAGTCAGGGCGAAGCCCACCACGTGACTGGCCGGGTGCCAGTGTCCCAACCCTACCTGTGATGAGGCCTTTGCCATTCTCGTTCACGGCTATGCCGGCTGCACGGCCCTTGAAAATGTGATTCCCGCTAAAATGGAAAGAGAACAAGACAGGTGAGACCAGACCAATGTCAAGTGTCAAAGACAATGCCCACTCAAGGCGACCACCTTCTCTTATGGGCTTCCCGGTATGGCTCAAGCCCACAGTGGGATAAAGCACTTCCTGAAGTCCTACAAGCCAGCCAGCCATGTAGCAAGCTTCAGTTGTCACTGACCAAAAACTAAACCTGCAGCTACGCCCCGGAAGAACAAGGACATTCGAGCCTCTATGGCCTCTCTTGACTGTCACCCGCACATGAACTGCATTTTAAACGGATGCCACTGTGGCACACAGCTCCCAGGTGAAGTCCTGGTCACGTCAGAATGCCAAGGACGTGGTGCTGAGCTTGTTTGGGAGTGTGTCCGACACCCGACGTGGATGCTCTGCCTGTACTGAGCCTGCAACCCTCTGTTCATGCCCAACAGCTGCCCTTTCTTTCCTAGTAACGTGATCACACACCCACTGGATGACAACATAAACTAACGACCTGCTTTAAGAGAAGAAAACTGTAAGTTATAAAAGGGAGTTTCCCGAATATCAGACCACGTGGATGTGGAGCCCCATGAGCTGCGTGAGCCTCAGAAATGAGACAGAGGGCATACTCCCGCTCAGAGAAACACGCGTGGCCCTAGCTGCCATGCCAAGGCCTCACAAATGAGTTCCTCAGAAACAGGCGCCTGGGCAGTAAGGGCAGGGAGAGTATCAGCAGACCCGTGTTCTTTCGGGAGGCTCTACAGGGAATCTATTTGTGTCTTCCCAGCACCTAGAGGCCGCCCATATTTGTTGGCCCGTGGCCTCATCGCTCCGACCTCTGCGCCTGTTGTCACAGTTCCTGCTCTCTGACTGTGACCCTCCTGCCTCCCTCTTCCAAGGAACCTTGTGATCGCACTGGGCCCACCTGGATAACCCAGGATAATCTCCCCAGCCCAAGTTAAAGATGAAGTCTTTAACCTAATCACACCTGCAAAGTCTCTTCTGTCATGTAAGGTTCAAAGGCTCAGGTCATAGAGGACCATTATTCTACTGGGTTGGCCAAAAAGTTCGTTTGGTTTCAAAGTAAAAATAAAAGACGTTTTTTCCATTTTCACCAATAACTTTACTGAACAACGTATTCACCGTTTTGTTCCACTACCTCTGCCATCTTTCCAGCAACTCCATAATTCCATTTTCCCAAAACTTTTTATCTTTTTGCACAAAGAACTGTCCCAGGTGTCTCTTGCATTCTTCCAGAGGATTGAAATTTTTTCAGTTAAGAGAATTTTGTAAAGACCAAAATAAATGGAAATCCGAAGGTGCACTGTCTGGTGAACATGACAGATGAACCAGAACTTCGCAGCCAAGCTGTCACAGTTTTTGTCTGGTCATGAAAGACACACGTGGTCTTGTGTTGTCCTGATGGAAGGTTAGGTGTTTTCTGCTGACTAATCCGGACGCTCTCTGATGAGTGCGGCTTTCAGTGGGTCTAACTGGGAGAAGTGCCTGTTGGAATCAATCGTGTGGTGTTCCGAGAGGAGCTCATAATAGAGGACCCTCTTCCAACATCACGTTCTTTGGATGAAGGCCGGCCTTTGGTGTGTTTGGTGGTGGTTCACTCTGCTCGCCCCACGATCTTCTCATTGCCCGCCACAATGTGTTTTAAAACTGGAACATTTTCATTATGTTTAAGTAGAGAATCGCATGTGGAAATATGGTCAAGAAGGGTTTTTTTGCTTAACTTATGTGGAACCCAAACATCAAAGTGATTAACATAACTAAGCTGGTGCAGATGATTTTCAACACTTGATTTGGATCTTTTGAGTATGTTGGCTTCTTCCACATGGTAAAACATTGACTGTTCTCAGTTAATATCTTGATTTGATCACTATCAACTTCAACTGGCCTACCTGACCGTGAAGCATCGTCCAGTAAGAAATCTCCAGCACGAAACTTTGCAAACCACTTCTGACACGTTCGGTCAGTCCCAGCATCTTCTCCGTGCACTGCACAAATCTTTTTCTGCGTTTAGTTGCATCTTACCTTTCTTGAAATAATAAAGTACAATATACTGAAAATGTGTATTTTCTTCCATCTTCAATATTAAAACAGCTAGAAAAATTCACTAACTTTGATACTTTTCTTTAATGCACGCTGTCACATACAATCTAACAAAATTGTTTTAAATGGATTTAAAGACAACTAAGCTCTACTAGAGGCACTGTACAAAAAAACCAAATGAAAGTTTTGGCGATACCCGCCACACGGGGCATTCAAGATCCTCCGTGCTCCAGGATCAGCCCACCTTTGCAGGTGGATCTGCTCAGTCCTCCGAGGCATCTCGTGCCCACACATACCACTTTCTCTTTTTCACCATTTTCCCAAGACGGACTCTGAATCTCACTGCCTCTGGGCCCACAGTGCTTTTCCGTGGCCAGGAACTCCTCTCTATCCTTCAGGCACAACTCAAATGTCAGCTCCCCGCATCCCTGTCCCTGACTCATGAAGCTGACATTGGGGCTGGGCTCCTCTGGCACCTGCACGAAGACCTACTAAAGCGCTTGTTTGGTGAGTCTTCCCTCCTGGTTCTTTGTGTGTGTGTCTATCGCCGGCAGGAGGTGGTAAACTGCACAGAACAGGGACTGTCCTCACACACCTTTTGTGTCACTGACCCTATACATAGAGGGAGCACTGAAGTACACATAGTGTGAAGAGCATGCATATACACAAACACACACTCTTAAGGCCGCCATGCACAAGATGGGAAAGAGCCTATGACTGCTGCTTCTAGAAAGCGGCCTGTAACAGTAAAAAATAAGTGCCTCACAGAACTGGCTCAAAAATTATGGGATATCAAAACAATGGAGTGTTCTGAAACTTTCCAAAGTGATTAAATCAAAAGGCCATGCAACAAGATGGAAAAGGACATGAGGAGTAATGCCTGGGAAAAACCCTCAGAATGTATTTGCTGCACATTAACACCAGATACCTTCCTGAAGCACAGTCACAGCTGGGTGAGCCCTGCTCAAACCCTCCAGTGAGCCTCGCCGTCCGGAGAGAGAAAACTCTGCCCTCCCTAGTGCGGGCTGCAGAGACAAGGCCTTCCTCGTCTGGCCAGGGCCTGTCCCCCATCGTCCGTTCCTGCCACGCTGCGTGGCAGAGACGGACTGCCACAGGGATACACAAGGTCAGGCCGCAGTGGCCATAGCACCCAAGATTTTCTGGGACAGTCCCAATTTAAAATATTTTTAAAACTTTTAAAACCATTCACTCATTCATTTATTTATAGAGAGAAGGGAACGGAGGGAGAAAGAAGAGGAAAGAAACATCGAACAGTTGCCTCTCGTGACCTGGCCCACATCCTAGGCATGTGCTCCAACCAGGAATTGAACTGGCGACCTTTCAGTTTGTAGTCCGGCGCTCAATCCACTGAGCCACACCAGCCAGGGCCCAATGTAAAATATTTGACACCAGCGCCACCCCTGGTGTCAGAGCTCCTCTCAAGCCACAGGGGACTGTTTGCTCAGCCCTCAAACTGCTGTGCTCTGCTCTGCCGCCTTTGCCCAGGTTGTTCCTTTACTAGGAATGTCCACCCCCATCTCCACGACAGTTCAAGTTCTGTCCATATTCAAAGTCCAACTCCAATGCCACCTTTTAGATGAGGCCTCCCCAGCCCGCCCCTCTGAGAGCTGTGCCATTTGTACACCAGCCGCGCATTTGCTGCGATGGCACAAAGAGCCAGGTGGTGCCCGGCCTCTGTTGGTACCACCTGGATAGCGTTCATCACAGTCTGCCCCATACGACTGCGGGGACGGCAGTGCACTGGTCCCAGGAGTGCCACTGCCCCTTCCACCTCCAGCTCCCAGCACGGATGGACCTCGACCTGCTTTCATGCTGAGGCCAGATGCTGCCTCCGGATCTTAACACAGCATCCCAAGGGGCCACTAGCAACTGACTGGAGCTGAAGTCTCTTCCAGGCAGGTATGTCTTCCAGACTAGAGTAAGCTCCTAGGGAGCAGGGTCTGTCCCTATCTCTTGTTTTACCTTCGTTGTCGTTATTAGAAGTGCTCAGTAATACTTGCTGACTAGAACTCTATATGGTGAACTGGGAGGGAACACAAACACAGCAGTGGTTGTGCGATTGTGGGGTTATGGGTCTCTTCTTTGCTTACGTCTGTGCCGCTGTTTTAGCAAACAAAACTGTTGTCAAATGGAGGAGAGATGGGGAGCAGGGAAACAGAGATGAGAGAGGAAAGAAGGGGCCGAGCGTGAGCAGGACGGTCGGGATAGAACAACGCCATACCTCACGATGGGGTTTCCATGGTACAAGATATAAATGCCAGCCTCCTTATTTGAAAAGATTTGATTGTTCCGGATGACGCCTTTCCCATTGCCAAGGACGACAATGCCAGAGCGAAGGCCGTGGTGGATCTGGTTACACTGTAAGAGAACATGAGACACCACACAAGGCAGATGAGACATGCCAACAAGCAGCAGCGGGCTCAACCACGGCCCCACAGCAGGGCCGGATGAATACGGTGGAGAAAACCGTGTCACTGGGATCCCCTAGCACCCAACCAACTGCATGGACCCTGCCCTGCTGCTGCCCTGACAGGTGCGCCCGTGGAAACCTATCAAGGAGAATGTGAAGGTAGGAAACTTCACTGCCCCGCCTCTTGGGATGCAGTGATGCTGGTCCTTACTGCTGAGGGCACTGGCTCCTCACTGGCAAGGCAGGCTACTGGAAATTTTTGAGCCTCCAGAGAGTCCCCCAAACACACAATCATCTGGCCATGCCGCACTGCCCAGGGTCAGGGAGTCTACATTACAGGGAAGGCAGCACCCCAGTACATGAGAATGTTGGCCACATGCGGTCCCAAGGGGGCCACACCCAGGGAAGCATGAGCCATTTGGCTTCTAGTGCTCAGTTCTTATTCAGGGGAGGGCTACGGAAAGGTACAGCTCTGGGGAACTTGGCTGTCCCGTGGGGAATGAGGTCATGGGTGTCTGAGCTACAAAGAGCCTCAGACATGTTCATTTTAATACCTCTGCACAAAAGGGAAGCAGGCCCAAGGTCATGTTCGTGGCAGAGCCAGATCTGAAACCTAGTTTTTTTCCGTTTCCTAGTCCATCAGGTGCTTTTGCGCAGTGACAAAATTTTTAGATTATAATAAACATAATAAAATCGCCTCATATTGACTGTTCACAGACTCAAATACAACCCCGTGTGTAAACCACAAAGCGAACTACTTCTCTTCCAGACAGATTTCACAGAAAGTTCTAGTCTGCCTTATAGTATCTCGTGCTGCAAACTCTCCTGTTCTGACTCACTTTCCAGATTTTTCTCCTTAAGGATATGGCGGGCCCACCAGGGCCACCACAGCCTACCAGAAGTCCCTCACAGGGCTGAAGAGCCTTGAAAGAGAGGGCATGCGATGACACTTCTATCCACACCCATTCGCAAAGCCAGGACTGACGTGCGGCACCCCTCCCACCTCCACCTGCTAACCGGCCCGCCTCCTCCGCACCTGGAAAGGCAAACTTGTCTCTCTGGCAACAGGGGTAATAATCTCCTAAACCGTGGCCATGCGTCGAACACTAGCTGCACGGCAAACACACAGTGAGAGGGAGAGGGTGAAAGGGGACCTTGGGCGGGCATGTCTTTTTAAGCATAGTGAGGACTTTGCCTTCTCTGCATTTTTAGAGGCAGTCAGGTGTAATGGGTTAAGAACGTCAACCTTGAGTCAGACTGTCCGGACTCAAATCCCAGCTCCCTTCCTAGTTGTGTGATTTGGGCAAAATCCTTACTTAGCCTCTTTGTGTCTCATCTATAAAATGGGGTAATAATTCTACCCTACAGGGTCATGTAAGGATTAAACCATAATTAAATAAATATATACAAAGTTCTTAGAACAACCTGCATATATAAGCACTACACACAAGTGTGGATATTATTTTTCCAGGTCCATAAAAAGTCCATCACGTTTCCCAATTTCTCAGACACCTGTCTCTCGGGGAAGGCGGGGTGGAAAAGGGCCTGGCCTCTCACGTCACGGGTCTCATATGCTAGCATCTTAAGTGGCTTTCACACTAGTGTGAAATCCAACTCACACTAGCCACGAAACAAATAATCCTCAGAACTAAGTATCCTTTTTATAGTAAAGAATGAACTAATGGGTGTTTTATTTCTGATCCACGTGTCTTTTAGGGCAGACATCGTTATCTTTAGTTCTTACCAAGGTCAAAGCCAACCAGGACGTGCCAGGGCCCTGTGAAATTTCCCTATGACTGGTCCTCTTTCCTACTGACGGGAGACTGCAGGAAAAGGGGCAGGAACCCCTTGCAAACAGAAAGCAATATAAACCGAAGATGGCGACATTGATTTAAATATCCTCAGAAAAGGTTTCTGAGAAGCAAGAGCCACCCTGAAAAGGGCAAGAAGACAGCGAGAAGTACCAGGATGAGTGGGTTGGACTTTTTCCGGATGTCCACGCCAGCCTCTGCGTTGTGGTAAATGTTGTTGCCCGCGATCAGGCCTCCACCCTCCAAGCGAAGAAAGATGCCTGATGCCCTGCAGCGGTGAATGTCATTCCTGAGCATGACAATCTAGGCAGAAGAGAGAGACATTTGTTTTCTTGTCACAAAGGTTTAAAAAAATCACTTGGGGAACAGTTGAGTCTGGTGTCTGGTCTGTGCTGCCCAACCCTTCCTTGAGAGGAGAGCTCAGTGTTGGCACGGCCACCCTCCAGGAGCAAAGCCACCTCCAGGCCCCTCCTGGCTTTGCCTTGCTCCCCAGCTTCATACCAGGCCCTTAATAAAACCTGGAACTAGTGTGAGGACAGAAACGGAGAGTAGTTCACTATTCACCTCTCCGTGGATCTCACTATGAGCTGACGGAGAAAGACTAGAGACAGGGCAGGAGATGGGGACAGCTGCCCCCACGGTGGAGGCTTGTGGGGAAGGACAGCAGCCACTGTGGGAAAAACATTAAGCTCCTTCTGGATTTTTCTCTAACTTTCCCATAGAACAAGCCTGTCACTCCCCAGGAAGGGAATGGGAAAAAATCCAAACCAAACTAAAAACCCTTTATCCCTGTGGGTGGTGGGAAGAAACCTTGAGCCCAGATTATTAGAGCCCCCTAGTGCTGGAGGGGAGGCAGGACCACCAAAAAGGGCCTACTCCTGAGCTTCTTGACCCACGGACAGGACAGCTAATGATGAACCCGGACATGAGAGAAACCCTGCCCCTAGGCTAGCTGGCACAGAGCCACCCACGACAGCAGTGTGCTGCTGAGGGCCAAGTGCATGGACAGAGATCCTCTCTGCAGAGCAGGAGCAAAGGGAAGACATAAGGAAGAAAGCCCACTGGCAAGCCAACCCAAGGTCATGCTCAAGGAACGTGAGGCCTATGGCACGCTGAGAGTAATCACAGCCATGACAAAATCCAAACCAGCCCCATTCCTGACGACATTGACCCGAACCCTGGCCCCGATAGCTTTGATTTACCTCAGTCTCTCCTGTCCTATACGAGATACTTGACTTTCAACTAAAAATTACAAGATACGCAAAGAAGAAAAAAAAATCAGCCAGTGATACTCTTCCTCTTGGAGCCCCAACAACTGAGCTCCCCCTGCCACCTGTCACCCTCCTGGGGGCGTTCTAGCGGGCAGGCAGGGCGGCCGCCCTGGGGACGCTGGGCACAGGGACCAGCCGAGTAAGCTGCGCACTCTCGCCCAGGGCTCCCTGCTGGCACTTGTGCCACTTAGCACGTAATTGTACTCATGAGACATCATGATCTTTTCTTTTAGTCAAAAACTTCGACTATCGGTGTTTCAGGTTCCTTTCTGGACACTCACTGGCGGCACAATTCCTGCCCAAAGTCACCAGGGCCATCGTTCAAGAGGGCGACAGGGCAACGAGGGCTGTATAATGGTGTAAAATGGGAAAAATAGTTTCTGCCCTCCCCAGATCAGATGATGGACATAAGGCAAGTATATATTATAAGGTTATGAAAAAGGTGATTTAAAAAAATGCAAAATAGCCCCATCAAAGCCTTTCTGTGTATAGCCACAGGAGGCTTCTCATCGATAAAAAATCATGCTCCCGGCGACTCAGTGCTGCCTCATGGCTCAGTGGAGCAAGCCCTGGGACAGCACCTTGCTGTTGTGTATACAGCGCACTGCGTAAGTCAGGTTCCGGAAGACGTTTCCTTCCATCTTGGCTCGGCCGTAGGAGCAGACGAAGACACCTCCCTTCCCGTCCCGGAAGAGACACTTGCGGATGAGGCAGCCCTGCACGGAGCTGGCCAGTGCCATGGCCTCCTTGTCCTTCTGCAGCTCCTGCTGCAGTGAGTTCAGCACTAGGCAGCTGGGCAGCTGAATGGATGCTCCTGGCAGAGGGGGGCCCAGAAAGGAGCCCCCCAGCACAGGGCGCGGGCCCTGCACTTGGTAGGACAGTCTGTACATGAGCTGGTCCTCATCTTCCTCCTCACCGCTGGGGCTCAGGCCTCCATCGCTACTGTCTGGGGTCTGGGCCACCCTCTCCCCATCGCTGCCCACCTCTGCCTCCTGTGAGCCAGCCTTGGAGCCTGGCTTGGGGGAGCTAGAGGCTGGGCTGGTAGGGCTCTGGCTGCCCTCAATGACAATGTCACATGTCCTTGGGCTCCAGGCTTGGTCCCTGCTCTCCAGGTCCAGGGACATTAAAGAGTCAGAGCTCTCTGTGGGGAGCACGCTGGGAGAGGACTTAATGAGCCCTAGTAGGTACTTGTAGGCCCAGTTCTTGTCTGCAGACGGGTGACCCTCAACAGTCACAGAGTTGTTTTCGCTGCCCACAAACTCACAGTTTTCCAGGACACACAGGGGCACATTGTGCAGGAAGACATGGGTGTTTTTGAAGGTGCAAAACTTCACTTGGCAGGTGCCTGGGCCGTGGACCTGGATGTGCCCATTTTCAAAGTTGCAGTTGTCAAACTGGACATGACCTGATGTTGTCTGGGGAATGAAAGAGAGAAAGTGAAGACAGCGGGGTCAGACCTGTTCAGCTAGTCAGTTCTCCAGCTGCTCTTCCAGGAGGGCGGGCATGGAGAGCCGTCTGTCCTGCTGACCACGTCCCCTTCCCCACTAGGGCAAGTGTCAGCTGGCCCCAGGAGGAACCTGGGAACTGCTGTGCATCAGAGGGAAGACAATTTGGAGTTGTCAGCCCTTCCCTCCTTCCACTCCCAAAGAGATGGGGACAAGAGTGAAAGTAGAGAATGGCAGGAAAGTTCACCCTGTAGCAGGGCCCTTTCCCCAAACCTCAGACTCAAGTAAATTCTCCTAACATTCGAGAAGTGCTTAGAGAGAATAAAACTTTGGGGGGAGAAAATGGGGAAGGGGAAGAAGCTGAAGGACCAGGGAAAATATTGGGTACCACAGAATCCAGGCATGTTAACATGGGAGGTGAACCAGGAGAGAGCCTCTCTAGGGATGATGGGAAATGACTGCGAGAGCTCCGAATTTTTACAAACCTAGGAAGCAGCTGGGACGTGAGCCCAACTTTACCAAGACCTGTAAGGGCGAGGGAGTCCCAGCCCTAAATCTGGGTTCTATGAAGAATGCGTCAAATCAAGTGGCATTTCTCAAGATCTCACCTTTTTAAGCATTTTCCTTTCATTTGCACCTGTTCTTGCCCTGCGGGTATATGCCCTCCCACAGCACACACACCACAGGGCACCAGCTTGGTGTCTGAACTCAGGGCCCAGCCAGGCAGGAGCCTGAGGGCTGAGAGAGGACAGGGCAGGCCGGGAGGGGCTGAGCTCTGCCGGGGTTCAGGCAGGCAGTAGGGAGGCCCAGTCACAGGTGCTGGGAAAGAGTCCATCTGTGTGGCAACTGCTGCACGTCGGACCCGGCAGGAGACAACAGGCCCTGGAAGGTGGGACAAGCACGCTGCCATGGTGGGCAACATTGGGCAGTAGTCAAGAGCACAGGCTCTGAGTCTGACTGCTTGGGCCGACTCCCAGCTCTGCTTCTTTCAAGGCTGTTACCTCAGACAAATGATGTCACCTCTCTAATCCTCCGTTTCTTTGTCTACAACAGGAGGCCTACTAGTTAACAAAGCACAAGGCACAGAGCCAGGCACAAAGTTAGCTCATATCATCTGGGGTCAGGTATGCAAAGAGCAGAGAGCCCTCGGGTAGGGTGGGGCAGGGAAGTGCTAAAATGCCACAGCACAACCCACCTGAGCCCCTCGGCTCTCTGGGTCTGCCTCAGAAGCCCAGCTGCTCTAATTTCTGCAAAAGAACTGTTTCTGGATTGTGCGCCAAATTCCATCAGATGGCTATGGACCATAAATTGAAGGAGTGTTTCATGACCTTACACAGTAATCCAGACACATCCACCCCTTGAACAATTCTTATTCCTCTAGCAGTAGCCTCCCTTGAGAGCTTGTCCTGGAATTTAATTCCCCACTTAACCTTTCAGTTCTTCCCTATGCCTAACCTAGTGTTTTCCTTGCCGTAATTTGTCTACTTTGCCTTCCTTGGTCCTTTCTCTGCAGATATGCACCAGCTCAATGGAGATGCAGAGCCACTGCTAAGGTTCCCATCAGAAGTCACTGAAAACTGCTGAGAATTCACCCTGGCCTTGGCATTTTTTAGGGAAGGTCATCCTAGCCCCTAGCTCCATTTTTAGTGGAAAGACAATGGTGGACCGGGCACTAATACATGCCAAGCACCATGCCAGATGGTGGTGGGCTGGGCTACAAAGAAGTCTAAGGCCAGCCCCCTCCCCCCTTCCTTGAGGATCCACAGCCACACTTCTGAGGGGGAAGTAGAGGCTAAAATGAACATATTACTCTAAGAGTAAGTGTATGAAATGTCTGCAGACCAGCACGGGAGGAACTCATCAGTCCTTCTGAAACATTCTAGGACTAGAAAGCAGGAAATTCAGCACAATATAACCCCCCCCCCCCCCGCCACCCCTCCATCTGCAAACAGGGATCCCACATCTGCTCTGGGGATCAAATGAGGCCACAGATGGAAAGTCACCTGGATTATGAATACAGACTCTGGACCCTAGCTCTGTCTCTCACTAAGCCTGAGACCTAGGCACGTCACTCAATCCTGCTGAGCCTCTGTCTGCTCATCTATAGAGCAGACGACATGATGCATCTTAGTAATGGCCAATAACGACCAGCACACAGCAAGTGCATTGTACATGAGCGTTGGTACGATGATCGTTATGTGCCTGAGAGACAGTCTGGCGGCTACCAGTACTAAAGTGGCAATACAATTTATACCGACTAGGTACATAATCCAGGCATCGCAATTAGTTTTCAGGCAATGAAACAGCTTCGAACTGCTCTTCCGGGAGCTGCCGACCCTCAACACGTGCTTCGCTTTGCACACAACTTCTGCTCTGTGTTCCCAGAAGAAATGTGCTGGGACTGGTAATTCCTGACCCCTCTCTCCGGTCACCCCTGCTAAAAACCTAATCTTCCCTGACCCTCCACAGGGTGGGGCTGCTGCGCTGATGTCGCTGCCCACTCGCCGGGCATGCTGCCATCAAGGGTTCTCTGCTTTCTGTCACCATGTCGCATGCTCCAGGAACCTGGATTTCCTTCCTAGTTGCTCCACCTGTGGCTCCAGTTGACCCAGTTTGGAAGGGAAGAAGTACAAAGCAATTTTGGCCTCAAGTCCAAGGCTCATTTTTTAACACAGCTTTACCAGGAATAAAGTAGAATGTTAATGTCTAGTGACCCCTGTGCCGATTTCTCAACTAGTGCAGAACTCGGAGGAGTGTGTTAGAGCAATCATGATGAAACTCTCAATTCCAACAGAAAAAGGGTTACAAACCCACTGCGAAGAGGCCACGGCCAGGGTCGGGGCTGGAGCGGCCATCCGTCTGATGTGGGTACCCACCTTAAACATGAAGGGCGAGAACCAGGCCGGCATGAAGACGAGGTTGCACAGGCGAGTGGTTGAGCAGTGCTGATCAATGCTGGCTAGCAGGGCCACATCGCCCAGCTTCCCGTGGCCGGCGATCTCCACGGGCACCTTCAGGATGATCTCGCCCTGCTCTTCGTACACGCCTGGGAACAGCACAATGCGGTCATACAGGCTGGCCATGGCCAAGGCACTGCCCAGGCTGTCAAACTCCTGGCCCGGCCCGACACTCAGGGTGCGGCGTTCCCTCCTCCGGCGAAAAAGGGAAAAGCAGATGGAGGACTCCAAGTCCAGGGCGTTCTTGGTCCACGTCTTGGAGGCAAGATAATGCTGCTTGAAGGCCTCCCTCCAAGACTCAGGCTCCACATCAGGCTGGTTGGGCCAGTTGGGGTGGCGGCACTCGGTGCAGCCCAGACACAGCTGCCGCCAGCGCGTGCTGTCCAGACTGAGGATCAGTTCGTACCAGGCCCTGCACACCAGGCTGCAGCGGCCCAGGTCAGGAAGGTGCAGGTAGGCTAAGATCATGCGCCAGAGCTCCAGGGGCAGCCCGCCAGCCTCCATGGTCCCCTGGGAGATGAACACAGAACAAAAGAGGCTTTTATGGACCCTACTTACAGTCCCCTTCTAACAATGCCCCTGTTTTCTCCTGACCCTGGGGGTAAGCAAGTGAACAAGGTCCAGCCAACCACAGGACTCCATCTCCTCCATCGGAATGCCTCTCTGGGACTTTCTACCTGGAATTGGCAGGGAAGACTCCCTTTTCCCTTAGGTCAGACACTGTATGGGGACGACCCCGGAACTATTCCCCACCTTGCAGAGACGACCTCATGGAGCCATGCAGAAGAGGAGAGATGAGGGATAAAAATTGAAAAGGGGAAAGAAAAAAAGTGAGCACATGCGTATGTGTCCTGGTGGGATTCCAGATTCCTGCAGATGCCCTGGAATCTTCCGCTCCTCATTTGGTTCTGTGAGGTCCCTCACTGACCTTTTAATAAAGGCCCTTTGTGCTTAAGCTGGTTTGATCTGGGTTTCAGTGACTGGTAACTAAGAGGTTGGACTAATACCGAAGGAACCCGCCTCTGGCTGTTACAGCCCCAGAGCTCTGGATTCCTTGGACTCCCAGGGAAGGAACCTCTATTTCTTCACACCAATAGGAATGGGAACTGAGGCAGCGAGTGCCCACTTGTCTGTCTCTCCTTGTAACCAGATCAAATAGTTACCACTGTTTCCCCATGTGAGGCAGCCTCAGGAAAGACTGCCGCTGGTCAGAGGCAGTAGGTCTTGGTCCTGGCTCTGCCACTGGTAATGTGTTGATGGCACCCTAGTGTCCCAAACATCCACAGGGTTGGCTGCCCAACCTCCTGCCCCCTTGCATTTTTCTGGAAAGCATCTTCCCTTCCTCCAGCAATTCACACCCACGGTTACCGAGGAAGGGCCCCCACGGCCATGCGCGTGCAACAACGCGACCCCAGCCCCTTGGCTGCAACTGATTGGACTCTGGATGGCTCCACCTGGGCCCCTGCGACCTCCAGGGGAATATGGGTTGTGACTCTAGAAACAGGTTGACTTCCCCGCTGAAGAGAGGGTAATGAATCACTTCCTTCCTGAATGGAGGAGCATGAATTGCTTCTTTCCTAACTGTACACTCAGGAATAGTTGCTGGCGAACATTTTCCTGATGGAGGCTGCACAAGAAGCTGCTCCAAAACGAGAAGAACGAATCCGACACATGAAAGGGCAGAGACAGGGATGTCCCGGTTTCTTTGCAGCACCTCAGGACTTGGCTCCAGGCTATTCTCGAAGTCCAGCTTTCTCCTGCCTTTTGAATTCCATCTGCTACCTCTGTAGTCTTATAATAAATTCTCCTTTTTGCGTACGCTGGCTCCGTGGAGTTTGTTATATATACTTACTCAAAGCCCTCTCGTTTATGAGTGGCAGTGCCTGCACCCGAAAACGAGGGGGCTGTGTTAGAGCAACTTCCTAGTGTGAAACCCTGTAAAGTCTGCAGACAACTAGAAACTAAAACTTACGGGAACAGCGTGACTCCACAATGGACTTGAATCAAGTCACTGACTTCTTCAGGGCCCTGGTTTTCCTCTCAACTTTGTGAAAATGATGATCATACCTGTCAGCTCTCTAAGCCTCAAGAAGGCTAGAAGCACAAAAGTATGGTTACGTCTGGAAGACACTCTGAGCGCCCTCAGAATTAGTACAGGAGCCTGCGTGTATGGGTTTTTCTCTAATAATCGCCCAGTGAAGCTTTACAAAGTCCTCAGGGCACCAGAGGGAAGTCTCTGGACTGCTAAGTATCATACACACAGAGAAAGTAGGCTCCCGACAGCTCTCACTGCCCCAGATGCACGCCATGTCCTCATGGTGGCTTCTGTGACAGTGATGTCTCCTGCTCCTCACCAACCTCTTTAGCTATGTCTGCTCAGGCTTTCTAAGACAAAAATGGTCTCCTACCCCTTCTCTAAACATTCTGTAGCTCAGCAATAACATTCGTCCCCTTGGCTTCAATGTCACTGAGTGCATGACTACAAAACCTGAATCTCTGGCCCCAAGGGTCTCTTTCAGGCTCACACACGAACACCCAACTGCCCGTGGGGCGATTTTACCAGATATTCCACAGACGTTAAAAACACAGCACTGTTTCCAAAACCAAACCTCAACTTCCACTTCAGGCCACAACAGAGTCCTATTCATCCCTCTGCCATAAACAACTACAAAGCTGGAGAAAATACATGAGGGCAACTGAATGTATGCTTTCAGGCACTGAACGGCCAGCTGCACACGCCTGTGATCTTGGAGAGAAGGGAAGCAGGGGTGAGCGCATGACTCGCCCAGCTTGCCTCCTGAGGCACCTTCTTGCTGTGGTGAAGGGAGACAGAGCCCGAGCAGAGTGGGCGTCTCACTGAGCAGGCAGCTCGGAGCTCTGCGCTGCGGAGGCGCTGGGACCCGAGGCCGGGTGCCAGAATGGAGCCAGCAGCACAGAGTGGGTGGGCAGTTTCTTGGCTGAAGGCTGGACTGCACTTGCATAGGGCAAGTCTTCATCAGGCCTAGCAGAGATCGTCTGCTGTGGGGTACACAGTGGTACTGGCGCTCACACAGAGATGGGAGACAATGGAATTTCAGCCCAGAATATGGACTGTTCATGCTGAGACTCGGAAAGCATATGCCACAGGGGTAAATTCACATTGGAAGAAGAAAAGCAAGCCTGATGGGACCAAAGGGTTCCACCAGTATCTTAACTGCCTGTGGGAATAAAAACTTAATACTCTTTAAAAAAAAGAAGAAGACAATATAATTTAGACTCCCTCAACATGTCTGCCACGAGACTGCATGGTGTTGGCATAAGAAAAATAGAGTCCAGACTCTCTCTGAGCTCAGTTGAGGATTTCCTGTTATTTAAACGCCACACTTCCTGTTGTTCCATTTGGCTTTATTTACTGTATCTTTACACTAATCCATGGGGATCCATGCAGCAACAGGGATTTCTATAACCAAGTAACACTTTAAAAAAATACATTCAAACCTTGTCCTTGCTTTTGGCAGCTGGGGCCTCTGAGCTATGGAAGTAGGAGTAACGAGTGTCCCCCAGGGCCTCGCCCTGGACTGGGAGGCCGGCAAAGGCCTGGAGAGGCAAGGGTGCGAACTACAAACTAGCTTGGGATGGGAGAAGGCGTGTCCAGAGGAAGGCCTCAAACTGCCCCTTTAGTTACGTGTTCCCGCAAGTGTGAGAACTCAGGGTTTCTGTGTGGCACTCCCTAACAGCCCACTGGAGGTATCCACATGCCTCCAGGCCACCTGGTGTCCCCAGCCGCAGTGGGTGAGGCAGAGGCCACCCTCTCGGGAGGTGAGTCCCATCAGACTTGGCGCTCAACAAGCAGGCTCTACTGTGTCCCAGCCCGGTGACTCCAGGTAACCCTTTCACCTCTCTGAGCGATGTCCTCATCTGCCAATGGGCTGATGACGACTGTCCAGCTGTACCTCATGAGGATTGTGAGAATTTCCAAAGAAAAATATCACTTATTCAACAAATATTCATTAACTGTCCACTATTATGCTAGGCACTGTTCCAAGTACTGACAAGCAGTAAACATGACAAAGTCCCTATCTTCAGAGACAGAAAATAAGTCTTAAAAAGAACCTAAAAGCCATGAAGGGAAGCAAAGGGGGCTGAGGCCTATGTGCCTGTGTGCACGTGTACGTGGGCCGTTTTAGATAAGGTTGTTAAGGAAGGTCTCTAAGGAAGTGACATTTAAACAGAGACCTGAGTGACATTTAAAGCCATGGGGTGGAATGGATCACTGGAGAGAGCGGAGACAAGTCTGCTGACGAAGTCCTCGCCAGCCTCACACCCAAAGGGCGCGGGCTGGAAAGGACTTGCCAGGGAGCAACTGGGAGTGAACACCCTTAGAGTACCATACGGAGTCTAACCAACCTAAGGTCCTGGAAGTAAGGCTGTGCTTTGTTTTGCCATCTAGACCCCCACTGCTTCTGATGAGGTGGGTTCTATGGGCCATTCAGTTTACTGGGCATGATGGGTAGGCAAGTCAGGAATAAAATCTCTAGTGACATCCATCTAGCTCACTTATGCTTTTGTTGGAGGGGCTTTGTGGGGGGAGTGAAGGGGGCACGAGGAAGTACCATGTCACACCACAGGGACTAGCCATGTGAACAGTGAGACAGCATATACAGATGCAGAGTGGCCAGGTGGCACCGGGCCTGAACACCTGCTGTGAGGAGACTCACTATGACAATCAGACACGTTCTCTGCCCTCTAGGAGCTTATTGTTTTATATATATACACATATAAACACACATAAAATGTAAGCTCCTTAATGGCAGAAACTCTGTATCACTGCTTTGGGTTATGCCTAGAACTATGCCTGGCTCATAGTAGGTGCTCAATAAACATTTACTGAATGAATGAATCATCATCATCATCATCGTTATTATCTGGGGTATTAGTAGAGCTGAGACTATTCAGACTGTTAGCTTTAGAATCCCTACAGTCACACAGACACCCAAGGAATGAAAGAAGCAGATAAAACCCCAGCACGCAGCCAGCACTTGCTGTGTGCGAGGCTGTGGTAGGCGCTGTTAGGCCGTGAGGACTCGGATAAAGACTTCACCCTCAAGTCTGCTAGGAGACAAAGGTATCTTTATCAACACCTCCCAAAGAGAAAAAACAAAAACAATCTCCCCGCCCCCACCCAATCCAAACCACAGTATAAGGGAAACAGTGCTTAGTACCATAAAAGAGGGAAAGTCCTTCCTTGTTCAAGAACAGAGATGTGAGCCCTGGTAAGGGGAATGAGCTGACAATAACAGACAGCAACGACGACAGCAGCAGCCACCGTTTGCTGAGCAAGGCTATTCGGAGAGCACAAACCATTTAGCACGTTTCCTGCCTTACTTCACGTAATCTCTCAACATCTCCCCAAAGCCTTGCAACTCCGAATGAGGTTCCCAGGACCTAAGCGCTGGGTAGAAATGCCGACTCTCGGACTCCGTCCTTACCTACTGGATCAGAACTGGCATTTCAACAACAAGACCAGGGAACTCATGTGTACTGCATGTTTGAGAAGCACCGATTGAAAGTATTATTGTCTTCATGTTACAGATGAAGGAACTAAGCTGGAGGGAACTTATGTGACCAATGACTTACCCTAGATCACTCTGATAGCGAGCAGCAGAGCCCTTTCCTGAAGTCAGGCCTGACCCTAAAATCTTGGTTTGTAACCACTGGGGTTTTTAGCCAAGCTTCATGGAAGAGCTGGCACCTGAGTCGGACTCTGAGACACAGGTAAGAACGGGGCCAGGGAATGGAGGAAAGGGAAATGGAAGGAGAGCAATGTGTCAGCAAAAGCCTGGGGAAGGGGACATCTAGCCGGGGTTCGGACAAAGTGAGAGGCTCAGTCTGGCTGCAGCTCCCTGGACTCTGAAGGCATCAGGGAGAAAGGCCGGCTGGATCGGTTCACACAGAGTTTTCATTAGTTTGGGGGGCAATGGGGGGACAGCCCAAAAGACCCTACCCCGTGCTGAAATGACTCAGACAACAGGGACCCACCAGGTTCCCAGTCTGGGCTCTGCCTCTCCCTTACTGGGCGGTCAGGAGGACAGGGGACTTCACTGGTCTGCTTTCATGTCTGTGTCATGAAGAAGATGCACTTACCTCCCGCCAAGGGGAGGCCATGTCATTGTCAAAGGGGAGGGAGCTTTGCTTTAGGTACAAAAGTCAGTAAGGGGTACAAAGTGTCTAGGACAGCTGAGCACTCTATTTAGTGCTGATGAAAAGATGTTTTTCCCCCCACATCACGAGGCATACAAAGCTCCGGTGGAAATAACTACAAACCGTATTAATTAAGCAACTGTAATGGGTTAATGATTTTTGATCTTTCTTCAAATCAAAGTCAATCTCCCTAAAGTTTTGTGGATTTTCATATAAAAACATGCAGAGTAAAGACACTGTGATGCCCAGGAGAGCCCTGTACACACCCATACCTACACACTGTTGGAAATGAGACGAAACTCAAAACTTCGAAGATGACAGAAATCTCAGCTGGGCTTTTCAGCATTTCTTCACAGCTTAGCTCTCTTTGGCCTGAGAAATCACCAGCTGTTTCTTATTTCCAGCTTTGAAATTTGCTGACATGACCAGAACGCTGTGTTCTGATGCACACACAGTGCTTTCTGAGCGTGGGCAGGAGCCACAGGGCCCCACCTCCCCCTTCAGTGCCCATTCACTGCAGTTCACCGAGGAGAGAGCCCTGGGGTGGGAATCCGAAACTTGGGTTTTCATCCTAATTTCACACTGATTAGCTGGGTGACCTTGAGGAGGCAGGGAAAGGTGAGAGGAGGACTTGCTAAGTACCAGGTCCTTTGTATGTGTCATCTCAGTGGGCACTTACAATAACCCAAGAGGCTTATCTCCAATTCTAGAAATAAACAGTTACTCCCGTTTTTTATTCAGTCAGTAAGCCGCACAGCTGAGGTTCCTAACCTGGACTGAGTTCACAGCCCCTGCACAGGTCCCTGGTGAGCCTAGGAACTGGCTGTTCTTGGGTCTGATGTCCATCTCTGGTCCATAAGTTTCGACTTCTAGGGGGTAGGGATGGAGCAAGATTCCATGGTAGAAAACGTGACTTTCCAGGGCTTTCCCGGCATGAACAGGAGTTGTGGATGTCGAGGTTTCTCTTTAAAAGGGCTGTGGGACTAGCAAGCTCCACGGCTGACATGTGGAATGCCCTCCACATGCTAGAGACCCCCTACACTGGCTCTCTCACCTCTGCTGCTGTGAACCACCATGTCCTCAGCCATCAAAGCCAAGGTGTCCAGTGGCTGCTGGGCAAAGGAACCGTTGGACCAAACTCTTCCTTCCCTCTCGGTGGGCTCATGAACACGTGATGTCCTCCTTTCTTTTCCTAGTACAGGCTTTGCTGACTTCATTCCAGCTGCAGCCTCTCCAACCCTGTTCTTTCTTTGCGTCACTCTCCCAGTCGCTGCTGTCTGCCCAGCACACCTTCCCTCTGCTGCTTCCCCAGAGGAACCCCGCTCCCATTCCATTTCGTCCTGGTGGGGCTGTCATTCAGAGTGCCTCAGGCATCCGTGGATACTTCACCCAAAATAGATAATCACACAGCCCATCCCCTGGGGCCAGGATGGGGACAACGCTTCAGAAGAGTTCATTTGATGAAAGAAGCCAACTTAAGAAAAGCAAAGCTGAGCAACTGGGACAGTTGGACACACACACACACACACACACACACACACACACACACACACCCCTAAAATAGTTTTTGAGCCCCTGGATCCAGCTATGCAGTTTCATACGCCAAAGGATTTTCTTCTTAAAGTTAAGAGGGTCTAAGCTCATCACTTGCAACCAAAACTATGCACGTTCTTAACAAATGTACATAGTTTTCTCAAGTAAGTTCTTTGCTCTCTTTTTCCTCCATCACATTTGTTCCATCTGTGGGTCCTTAAGTGACCCTAACCAGAGCTGACGCACAGCATGGCAACCAGTCTTCCACTGGGGAAGGGGGAAGGGGTAAATAGAGTTCAGGCAGTCTGAGGTCCCTGTACTGTCCAAAAGAAGGGTAGGGATATACATCACCTCTAACTTTAATTTATCAACTTTGGTTCAATTATGATTTCAATTATGATTCAATTATGATTTCAAGGGTAACCATTAAGAAAGAGAAAGTGCACATACCCAAACTAGTAGAAGAAAAAAAACTCTGAATGACTAAAAATAACCCACAGGGCCCTGACTGGTGTGGCTCAGTTGGTGGCATCATCCCACAAAGCGAAAAGCTGCTGTTTTGATTCCCAATCAGGGCACATGCCTGGGATGCAGAAGTTCAGTCCCCGGTCAAGGTGAGAACAGGAGGCAACTGATCGATGTTTCTCTCTCACAATGATGTTTCTCTCCCTCTCTCCCTCCCTCCAGCCCCTCTCTCTAAAAATAAATAAATAAAATATTTTAAAAATCACCCAAAAGAAGGAAAGAGTTAAAATGAAATGAAGAACTGGCAGGGCAAATATGTCAAAAGCATAAAATATGAAAACATTTAAATCTAAATACATCTGTAGTTATATTAACTAAACAGGGACCTAATATTCATTAAGAAATAAACACAGGCTATTAAAAAATCCCATAATAGCCCTGGCTGGTGCAGCTCAGTGGATTGAGCCTGGCCTGCGAACTGATGGGTTGTCAGTTGGATGCTCAGTCAGCGCACATGCCTGGATTGTGGGCCAGCTCCCCAACAGTGGGCACTCGAGAGGCAACCACACATTGATATTTCCCTCCCTCTCTTTCTCCCTCCCTTCCCCTCTCTAAAAATAAATAAATAAAATCTTAAAAAACAAAAAAAGAACTCCAACAAATCAATAAAGAAAAATAGGTAAAAGCTTGTAGTTCACCAAAAACAGACCAAGCAATTAACCAATAAAAAAGTGCTCAATATCAGTAAACAAGGAAGAAAATTAAAGCCACAAGAGATATCATACACTGAAAATAGCTAAGAAATTTTAAACTGACAATACCAACTATCTGCAAGGATGTGAGGCAACTGCAACTCTCACATACCGCCGGCCAGCAGGTAAACTGGTACAGTCACTTAGAAAACTGGCATTGCATGGCAAGGGAACCCCACCTTCACACAACCTAGAGAGACTTCTTCACATACACAGTCGAAAATGTCTATGATGCTCTTGGGAGTCGGAAACTGAAAGCAACACAGGGGTCCGCCAACTACAGGCTGAATAAATATATTGTGACACGTCCGTATCATGAAACGCTGGTGGCAATGCCAATAAGTGTGGTCATCGCGCAGACACAACCCACAAACAACTGAGCAAAAGAAGCAAACACAAAACGCACACGATAACGATTCTACACGCATGAAGTTTAAAAACTAGCGAAAATAAATGGTATTGTTTAGGAATGTAACTATAGGTGACAAAACTACAAAAAAAAAGGAAAGAAATGATTATCACAAAAGTCAAGATAGTTGTTTCTTCTGGGGAGGAGGTTATGATGTGGAAGGGGGTGGTACTACGTACGGCAGTGTTCCCTTTCTTGACAGGGGCAGTGGTCACATGTGTACTTCCCTTAGAATCGTTCACCTATACATTGTGTGGGTTTTTTCCTGCAGGCGTTCCTGTTGTATCTCGTACTTTTTAAAGTTTAAGACAAAGATGAAGAAATAAACATACTGATTACGGTATGATTCTTAGAAAAGTTGAAGGAACTAAAAATCTTTCACTTTTAAATTGAAACCTTGTCCCCCAAATATGTAAGAGGGGACCTGCCAAGTAAGTTTTCAATACTGCCTACTTCTCTTAGGACTATAGATGGAGATGGAGCCTCCTGGGAGCAGGTCTATGCTTTGCCAAGAGTCATCAGAGGACCTCTCTTATATATGAAAAGTAAGGTGGGTAGGCACCCAAAGTCCTGGGGGAGTTATCTTGTTGAAGGCTGCCATTCCTGGAAATCTTTCAAAGGAAGAATACAAGAGAAGAAGAACCAACTTGCCAACAAATGTCTTGGATTAGGATTAGGAACAAAAGGGACTGAGCCTCCAAACCCTGATGAAAGGTTTGAAAACGGGGTGACCCTGACCAATACCCAGCAGGAAAGGGCCTACGTGCCTCTAAAGAGAACTCACCAGGAAACTGGAGAACCAGCCCGGTGACGGGCTCAAGACGTAGCCCGGAGGGCAGTGCTTTGAGGAGAATGGCGAAGCCCATGAGCATAAACTAAAAAAGTTCTAACCTTGGGATCCAAGCATGGGACCAAGCTGGCCGGAACCTGGTCCAGCCAGGGCCCTGAGCAGCAGGGACCACACATCCCCGCACCATGCACGACAGGTCTTCAAGAGTGATATGACACCATACCGCCGTCTCAGAAACAACACTGTGGCTTGGCTGCTCAGACTCTGCAGTTCTTCCTCCTCTGAGAATGGAAGAAAGACTGATTTCTTTGGACTGGGAAGCCCACAGGGGGCTTGGAGGGGGAGACACTGAGATTACTAACAAGGGCATTAAAGGGCTTGGGAGACTACTTGGAAAAATAAAGAAATACGTGACTGGATTAGAACACAATTGGTGAAATGGGACACACAGGTTCTACATCTGAAATGAACTAGACAAAGTCTAAATCATATGTCTGCCAGTTTATCTACCTTTATGTACACAGTACCACGCGCATGAGCAGAAAACCAGACACGTTAGCTTATAGCACAAAGATAACAAAAAGGGTAATGAGGGAAACTAGCAGGCATTTCAAACAAGGCCTGGGATAGATGACTTAAGAGAAGGTTCATTCATTAAGACTAGTGGAAGAACAAAATACTTCTCAAGATACATCTATTATTACTATGTGACTGAGACAAGTAAAAGGAACTTGTTTCTTTTACATTTTCCTTGGAAAGCATCTCAGTAATGTGATGTCTTCTTTGTTGCCCAGGACACTATCCCTCCGACCTCTGAGAGCTCCGGCTGACTCTCAGCTGACACCTGTCAGAGCCCCACCGATTTGCCCCTTGCCTTTCCTCCAGACGCTGAGGCCCCTAAGCCAGGGTGTGTATGTATGTGTGTTTGTATACATATATAAAGATATCTGTCTATCTATCTTTACTTCTAGTTATTCCCCCTCCTCTTGGCCCTGTCACACATGCATGTTTGTTAAAGGAAAGAAGGAAGGAGGGAGGGAGGCAGGGAGGGCTAGTTTGACTGCGTTGTAACTGAAAAGAAAAGAGGTCCACCACCAGAAAACAGCAACCCACAGTGAAATCGGGACTGCCTGACGAGGTTATTACTCAACAGCTACTTGTGCTATCATAAAAATACAATTCATCTGATAACCATGGAAACCAAAATGAAGGCAGTATGGGTAAGGGTGGCATTTTTTCAGAAATCTAAAAACAATTAGAGGCTTGAAACCAGAAAGACAAAGAAATCCAACTGCTCCAAGCCAGAAGGAAATCCTTTCCTAAAAGCCCTGACAAGCAGCATTCTCTCCAGTGTCTGAAATCTTACTAGGCTTCTACAAGGGCCCTAGGACTGCTGTGATTGATCATGGAACGATTTAAGTCTCTGTGTGTTTCTGTCCTTTGGGACCAGCTGCTATGAGACAAGCTCACTGGGAGCTGAAACTTACTGTTACTATAAAATGTACTGAGAACCAGCAGAGGAATGGAAATATATGTATACACACACATATATTACATATATATTTCTTCTCTAGCTCCTAGTAAGTGTGCAAGCACACAGTAGGTGCTCCAAAAATACTTGTCGTATGAATGAAAAATTAGGTCAGACCTGAGGGAAAGCACAGTGTCTGGTAAACAGTGTATGATCTTTCCATCACACAGTGCCAACATTCTGTCAGGTCTTGAGAAAATCGAAGTCCCGGTCTCTTTCTGGGTCCAGCCTCTCCATGTGTGCAAAAGGAGAGAGTTGTATTAGATGGTTTCCCAGGCATCTTCCAGCTCTGACAGTCCATCACTGTACTGTGCTGTTTTTGGTAGTAGCACAGGCCTGGCTTTTTTTTTTTTTTTTCTTTCTCAGAGGGAATCTGATACCCATCTGCTCAAGTACATTTATGTTCCCATCCTGCCTGACTCATTGGATAGGAACAACAGGTTCGCGGGCCAATTGTAAATGAGAACCAGCCGGGTCCAGAAAGAGAAAAGGGGAAAGAGTCCCACGTGGATGCTTTCTTAGGAAACCAAAACAGTACTCTTTTAAGGACTACATATATGGCAACTGAAGTGTGATTATTCTAAACATCCCTTACGGGAAGCGTACTAATTTAGTAATTATATTAATAGCACTATCTTTGAGCACTTCTGTGCTTGACACTGTGCTGAGCCCTTTAAGCTTAATTCTCACAGCAACCTAATGAGCTAACTAGTGTTATTACCTGCTTTTAATAAAGGAGGATTCTATATGGTTCAAGGTCACACAGGTAGTAAGTGGCAAAACTAGAACTTGAACCCAGAGAGTTCTGGCTCTTCAAACGGCTTTTCATTCTTCACTGTAGTCCTGTGAGGGAGGCCGAGCAGGGGTTATCACCTTTACTTTAAAGATGGAGAAACCGAGTCTCAAAGAGGCTTGCGATTTGCATAACACAGAAGACACTGAATAAGGTGCCCGGCCCAGACACTCGCTGCCGCATTCTTAGGTGAGGGCTCTTCCCACCCCAAAAGTCTGCTTCTTCGACTTCACTTACAACTCGCAAAATCTCGGGGCTGAAGGTAACCGTGGAGGTCCACCTCCCCCGCGCCGTGGTTTTACAGGAGTGGAACCCAAGGCACAGCTCTTCTTCCCAGCGGCTGAGCGTGCAGATGCTTGCAGGGTGCAGAAGCGCGGGGCAGCGAGCGGCCTGCGGGCATCCCTGCCTGGTCCCGCCAGGGCCAGATGCTCAGCCTCTGCCGGGACCCAGTGGCACCTCCTGGGCCGGTGGCCTCCAGAAGCGCCCGTTTCCCGAGAGTAGCCAGCCCCCAACCGGCGCCCAAGCCCCTCCCCCGGTCCGCCCCCTGCTCCAGGCCTGGGGCATCACCGGGATGCAAATGGAGTAAGTTCGCCCGCAGCCTCCGCGAGCCGACCACCTCTTACCTGGCCCAGCTCCCTGGGGCGCTCGCCCACGCAGCAGTCACGGCCGCGGGCACCGGAGCCGCAGCGGAGCCTCGAGGAGAGGGGCGGGAGGACGCGCTGCGAGCCCCGCCCGGGGGCGGACAGTTGCTGGGCTCGTGCGGGGCGGGCAC
Source organism: Macrotus californicus (assembly GCA_007922815.1). NCBI lineage: Eukaryota > Metazoa > Chordata > Mammalia > Chiroptera > Phyllostomidae > Macrotus > Macrotus californicus. The sequence goes on along the minus strand of VMDR010000899.1, from coordinate 92,693 downwards.
CGTCACGTGACCCGCGAGGCGGGGGATGCTGGGAACGGCGGACGGGCAGCGGGGGCCGGTTCTCAGACCACCGTAGGGGAAGGGATGCGAACCTGGAGGCGTCTCTGCGGGGAGGGACTGAGAGGGAAGAGGGAGACCTGAGGGGAGACGCATCGGGCTTCAGGTCCTGCGAAGTCGAGCTCGTGGGAGGACGGTTAAGGCTTGCACTGCGTGGCCCCAGAAGGGGCAGAAATAGAATCGGTGGGCGGAAACTGTAGGGAGGCGTGCTGGGGTCAGTCTAAAGATGCTTCCAGTCCTCACTGTTGTGTGTGGTTGGGCCGTTTCAGATGGTGGTAAGGTGTGCTCCTAGGGGCTGGGTTCATTCATTCAACCGACCGACCACTGGCTGTGGGGCAGGCGGTCCACTGCGAGTGTACAGATCCAGCGCTCAGCCCAGTGCCTGCCACATAGCAAACGGTGGTGGTTGCTGCCGCCGCTGCTGTTACGGGCATAAAAAGGAACAAAGCTGATATGGTTCCTATCCTGTTGAAGTTAATTTTCAAGTGGAGAAGGTAGTCATTAATCAGGTACCATTTAAATATGTATTTTAAATTATGGTAAGTGCACTGAAGGAGCTCTGATTTAAAATTAGGGGGCAAGGGAAGGTGGTCAGGGACCTCTCACAGAAAGGCGAGGAGTTAACTAGATGGAAGAGAGGAGGGAAAGTTAGGGTGCACCCTCTGGTGGGGTGGGCAGGGCAGAGCAAAGACTGCTCTTTGGGTGAAGAGCAGATGTCTGGTTTGTTAGAAGCTAATTGGGTTAAGGAGAGAACAGTCAAGTGAAGCTAGGGAGGTCCTTAGGAGCTAGATCATGCAGCACTTAGTAGGCCGTGATGAGGATTTCAAAGTTTTATATGAAAGGACGCCACTGAATAGGTGGAGAAGTGTACATGATTTGATACCTCTTTTTAAGGCCACGCTAGCTACTATGTGCAGAACAGACAAAGCAGAGTGGAGGCAGGGAATTGGTGAAGACCTGGACTGAGTCACGGCAGTGAAGATGAGAGAAATGGATTAGAGACACATTTCTCAGGAAGAGTCAAATTTAGCTTGATAAGGGAAGTTAGGGGGGTTCCCGGACTGTTAGCCTAAACTACTGACTAGGCCCATGGAAGTGCTGTTTATTGACATGGTAACTGTTGGAGGGGGAGGGAGGTCAAGAACTCAGTTTTGCACTTGCTGAATTTAAGATGCCTATGTCTCATCCGAATGAGGCAACCAAAAAGGTAAGGTGGATGTAGCCTCCTAGATTTTAGGAGAGAATGTCAGCTACAGAAATCTAACTTAAGACTGCGGTGGCCAAGAAATTACCGCACCAGGCTGAGGTTGGTGACAGCTGACCCCGGTGGTTCCACTGACCTGCCAGGCCCTGGTTCTACAGACTGTATTCTATAAAAGTGTATTCTATTATTATTCTGAGTGAGGCCAAGTTACCGTGCAGCTGCTCTCTTTAATAAATGGGGGGAAACCACCCTAAGCCTAAAGCCAACAGTTTATTTTAAACAAAGACCCAAAGCTGTACACACAGTAGCCAGACACAGTAGAAAGACCGCTCTGACTTAGGTCAGAACACTTTCGGTTTTACACTACTGATGGGTTTGCTGATTTACCTTTTTATTGGTGACTGGCAAAGCTATGACGTTTAATACTTTGAAAAGTACCCTGTTGTGTGACTAGATATGCCTGTCAATAATCAATCAAAAGCCTGAATCTCTGGACTCGTGCCAGCCCACATTATCCTTTTGGCGTTGCAATGAAACAGCTAAGCCTTTTAAAGTAGTGCAGCCACAGGTTTCTGCAAGAGCGTGCTGTCCTTCTCAGGGGGGCACCGCTTGCTGAATGGAAGGTGGGATTTTCATATCTCAGTCCTTGGATATAAAAACGTGGTTAGCAAACTGCAGTTGAGCCCGCTCTTCTTGCTCCCCTCGTCTCTCCTGTGCGTGTCTCTACCCCGCCACCCGCTGTGGGTTTTCCTTCTCTGTGAAGCAGGGGCCAGCTTGCTCACCGTTGCGTCCAGCACATAGCTGGTATTTACTGTGAAACCATGAGGAGACAGACATAATTTTCCACCATATGAACTGTATTTACTGTACTCAAAGTGATTTGTCCAGGGTCACCATAACATACTTGTCATCCTTTGTCTGCCAGCATATCTAAACTTCCTTCCTACACTTGGAAATTCCCCGTCTTATAAGCTTGTTGGGAATGAGAGCATGCCTTTCACCCTAGAAGCTGAAATCCAGTCTCTGCTTCTCCATGTGACACTACAAATTAAGTGTTCTCTCGACTTTGAATTGGTGGCCAGAGACACAGCGAAGTACTCATGGAATAATTCTTTGGTGACCATGACAAAGGCAGCAAGATGTTCTTAGGACAATATTGGCTGCCATGGTAGCCCAGGGCTCCATGCCTGTGGCTTTAGTAATAAATGGTGGCATCGGAGCCTCAGCAGAGATGAGGTCCTCACTGCGTGGAGTGACCGTGTGACAAAGGCTGACATTCCAGTTGCCCAGTATCCAAGCCTGATTCTCTAGGCCTCCTGGTGATGCAAAACTACCTATAATTCTTTTAAGAAATTCCTTTTCTCCTTAAATTTACCTAAGCTAGATTTTGGAGTCTGCAAGTAAAAACTCTGACTCATGTTGCATAATAGCGGAGCTGACGCTCTGACCCAGGGCTCTGAACTACTGATTCCCGTGTTCCTTCTTAACAGAGATCTCTGCTCTCCAACAACCCCCGTTTTCACATCACACGTGTCTCTAAACCACCCTTTGTTCACCGGATGTTTACTTTTAACATCAGCTGATTCATGAGTATTTCAAGCAACCCCGTGGAACATTGTTTCAAATGCAGCAGTATCCTTGTCTGTGTGGCTGTTGATGTAATATTAACTTTATTTTTGCATTTGCCTTTTCTAGACCTAAGTAGAAAATGAAAATACTAATGTGACTGAGAAGGAGGAAAATTATCAGGCCTGCTTAAGGCAGATCTTCGGCATCGGTAGAATGCTCGTTGGACTACAGCCAGCTACTTTACGAACAACGTAAGGGCATTTCTTAACTGCAAACATTTTATCAGATATTATTTAAAACACAAAGAGATTTTGTAATGTTTTTATATCTCAGTAACAAGTTTGTTCAATTTCTGTAGATGTGATTTCTATAGAAACCTTTGTGAACTTGCACAAAAACAGGCAAAAGGCACCAAGATACGTGTCTGTGGATACTGAGTGCATGCAAGCAGCAGGTAGGTAACAACTGTTCACGTGTCCCTGTGATGGACACACACAGAGTAAAGAAAAGACCTGATGCTTTATTTCCAATTTATCACTGTAGCCTACAAAAAAAAATAGGCTAAGGCTGTTCCTGTGTAATGAAATTTGGAAACACAGTATATACTGTATCCAGTAGATGTCAGAATGGATCGCTCGCTTATGACTTCAGACTAAAGTTTGAAGATGCAGCAGGAGTTCCTGGAGAAACTGAAGCTTTTCTTCTGTGCTCACTCCAGTCATAATGGCCTCTTCTACTCCTCAAACACATCTGCTGTTACACTCCTTCAAAGGCTCCTCACTCTTATCAGGCAAATTCCTAGTCATTCAAATCCTGCTCTAATGTTACTTCCACTGGGAGCCCTGCCCGCTTCCCCCCTTCAGCCCCGTAAGCCAGGGCCTCCCTGAGCCATGCTCTCGATGACCTGTATTTCACTGCCCCAGCAGCTTATGTAATATGATGAAGAAATTACTGATGAAATACATGATGCCTGACTCCCCTGCTGGACTGTAGGTCTCTTCAAGGTACGTACCACGACTGAATTCTTCCCTGCCGTGCCCCTCACCCACCACAGTACCTGGCCCTCTGCAGTCACTGAATAATGTCTGTGAAAGTAAACACCTCTACCAAACGACTGGGAATATTTTTCTGAGGCCTGGATGATAGGTAGTATCTGGAAAGTCAGTATTTTTTCACCTTCAGCTGACTTTGTACTCAGCCCCGTCTTTGTAAAGATACTAAGTGGGACAGAAAAATGTGTGATAGTGCTTGCATTCAAGTAGTTTTCAGTAACGGGGGAAAGAAATGACAGAATTTCCCCCCACAGTGGCAACCCTACCAGAGTATCCAAGTTCAGATTCTGCTTGCCGACCGCCTCCAGGGAAGGGGAGTGGCTTCCACAAACCAGTCCACCTCAGTCATCCTGTCTGCCTTCTGGTATTCTTTGCCACAACAACCCTTTTACTCATTAAAAACAGCTTCCAGACTCCAACTCTAGGTATTCCCAAGACTAAGCACCTTTAATTTTTAAAAATGATTTCCCAGACCCTTTCAGTTCTCTTAACTACCAAACTCTACTTCGGCAAGTTGGCTATTATTAAAGCATCTGTCAGACCCAGAGACCTTAATGTTGTAATTATATTACTGCAATCTAAAATTGCTTTCATTTTATAGTTTTATTTGATTCTTATTCCGAAACTAGTCCAGAATTTCAGAATTGGAAGGGGCCTTAAGGTAATTACTTTACTGGTTAACCAAAGCAGATCCTGGGCCAATTAAATTACTTGGACACTTTAAAAAAAACCGATTCCTGGACTCCATCCAGCACAATTCTGACCCAGTAGGTCTTTTGTTTAATTTTTCCCATATGATTTGGTGTGCAGCTTGTTTTGGAAAGTACCTCTGAACAAGATGCCTAACACAGCCTTATGCAACAAACGAACGGTGCCCTTTTCCCCATCACACTTGAACCTCTCCTGTGGCAGGTAGCCTATCACAAAAGACAAACCTGTGCACAAGAAGCCTTCCAACCATCCCTAGTATGCATCTAATTCCCACGCACATCCGGCCTGGGAGAAGAGGAAAAGGCATTCCCAGGATGACGGTGAAGAGACGCCAGAACAGAGTCGTACACAGGCATAAAAGACTATGCATCTGGACTGGGCCAGTCAGAAAGCCGCAGGAAAAACGTACTCAGTAAGATGAAATAGCATGTCTAATGAAGCTGAACACTGTGAGCAATTCAGACAAATGGCAAAAAAGTGTAGGTGATTTAGTGGTAAATTAACAGAAAACTAAGCCTAGGAGAAACAAAAAGATGTACAGGAAAAGAAAACAGCACGTGGAGTTCTAATGAAATTAAACTAATAAAAACCGCATTAATGAATACACTGGAATAATGGAAGAAAAGGGACCTAACTCCTTACAGACACGGAGAAGCCAGTAGGCAACGTCTTAAAACAGAAAAATCACAAAGGAACAGTACAGTCCTGCTGTTCAGAGGCACGAGGTACACACCAATGCAGTTAGCGAAAAAGAGGTGGGTGCAGTTGCACTGCCTCTGGGAAGAAGATTAAAGACTGGCCCCTTCCCCAACAAACTTGGAGAGCTATCTGACGTATAAAATACACCGTTTTTGCCTCTGGTGATATTACATATTTTCAGCATCAACAGTAACAATGCCTTTCACAGAGATTGCTTAACAATAAAACAATGTCCCTTCATCAAGATCGGCAAATTCCAAAGCAAGATGAACTCCATTTCATGCTGTTGTAATAATCATGAGATTATAGTAGTCTCACCAGTGATTGTTGATTTGCAGCAAAGAGCAGGTGAAGAAGGAAAAAAACCCAATTTTTCTTAGTTGGTACATTTATTAAAAATATAGACCGATGGTCCTGTGCTTAAATGTTGCTGCGGCGGTGTGCTGGCTTCCGTAAAACATAACTAACCGTAAGGAGCCCTTCAACGAGTACGTTCCAGACAGAAGTAAAAAGTCAACAGAAATGACTGACAAGACAGGGCTACTGCAGACACAATTCTCGTGTATGATTAATACCTGCTAGAAAATGGAATTTGACATTATTTACAATTACAGCAACATTCGTGGAGGCTGAATATCACAGGCATAAGAAATGTCTTTTCACACTTCCCAAATAGTTTTCTATTTTAGCTATGAAGGTCAGTTACCACAACCAAACTTGTTCTTAATGAGCGGAAGTTGTATGTCCATTCAGTCAAAGAGTCTCTTACATCTTTCTGGGCCTATTCATTTGCAGATTCATTTGCAGAGCAGAAACCGTAACCAGGTAGGTTCTTCGTATCCCGCATTCACATGTGATGTCCAATTTTTATATGCTGTCCAATTTCTTTAAGATAAAAGGAGCTGAAAAGAGAATTTGTTTTTATTAGCTCACAAGTGACATTATGAAACTCTAAGATTGGGGATAAAACTTCCAGGTTTAGATCAATACATTTTTTGAAAACAACTCCAAGTGGTGGCCAAGCCTCTGCCTGCACAACCCAGCAAAAGGGACACCGTCTCTCCAGGCGGCCCACCCCAGTGTTATGAAGCTGTAACTACCGTAGAGTTCACTCATACATCACATGAAACCTTTCCTCCAAGTACGTCTCCCGTAGGGCCACAAAGAGAAAATCCAAACCTCTCCCGAATGATAATCCTTCACTCTTGTGACTTAACTGTCAAAGGCCCAAAACATGAGAAGACACAAATCATCATTTTTTACCTTTTAAAAATGCATTTAAAAGAAGGCAGAGGGTGACAGTGGGGACACAACACTGAACTGGGGAACCGGAAGAGCCAGCACGTTGTGAGTCCCCCACTGATTAGCTACATATCACCTGTGCCCTCCAGACCACACATGGTACAGTGCTCCTTCAACTGTAAGGGCCTGTTAGGATGGGGTGGAGAAAAATGTCTAGAAAACGAGAAAGTGTTGTCCTGAGTATCGAAAGAAGTGACATTACTGTCCTGTGTAAAAGTGCTAGGGCCAAAACAAGCCCATGAAAAGATGCTCAACATCACTTATCATCAGCGCAATGCAAATTTAAACTACCTATTGGGTATGGCTGCTATAAAAAAAACTTGTGGCAAGGATGTGGAAAAATTGTAACCGTCATGGTCACTGTCGGTGGGAATGTGAAGTGGTACAGATGCTGTGGGACACAGAATGGTGGTTCCTCAAAAAATTAAAAATAGAGATGTCTGTACATCGATGTTCACAGCAGCATTATTCACAGAAGCTAAAACACAGAAGCAATCCAACTGTCCAAAGATGGATGAATGGATAAACAAAATATGGTGTACAATGGAGTATCATTCAGCCTTAAAAAGGAAATTCTGACATATGCTACAACATGCATGAACCCTAGGATATCGTGCTAAGTGAATTAAGCCCATTACAAAAAAGACAAATACTGATGGTTCCACAATATTATGAATGTATTTAATAAGCACTACACTGTACATTTAAAAATGTTAAGATGGTAAATTTTATTTTATGTGCATTTTACTGTAACTTTAAAAATTGGGAAAAAGGGAGCCATGACAAAAAAGCTGCCAGAATCTTTTTCTCAATACTCATACTAAATTAATAAAACATTTTGTTAATATCAAACTGAAGACATTGAGATCTGCCAGAAAATGACAAAGTCAGCAGCATGTCCAGCCTTTTCTACTAGTTCTTTTGTTTTTTAAAGACTTTATTTATTTATTTTTAGAGAGGGGATGGGAGGCAATCCATGCGCGGTTGCCTCTCGAGCGCCCCCTACTGGGGACCTGGCCCACAACCAGGCATGTGCCCCGACTGGGAATTTAACCCATTTGGTTCACAGGCCGGTGTTCAATACACTGAGCCACACCAGCCAGGGCTCTACTAACTCTTATCAGGAAAAAAAAAATCAAATGAATGCATAAACAAAATGTGGTGTACCCATACAGTGGACGATTATCCAGGAATGACTAGGAAGGGAATAATACATGGAAGAAATAAAAATACATGCTACAATATGGATGAACCTTGAAAACATCATGCAAAGTGAAATAAGCTGGACACAAAAGGTTACATATTGTAGATTAGTGGTTGTCAAGGGCTGGGGCAGGGGAGAAACGGAGTTTGACAGCTAAGGGGATGAGTTCCTTTCAAAGGGAAGGAAAGTGTTCTCAAATAGACTGTGCTGACGGCTGCACAAAGTGACTACACTAAGCAGCCACTGAACGGCACACTTTAAAATGGGTTAGTTGCACAGCGTGCGAGTTGCATCTCAATCTAAAAATGATAATACTGTTCTCAGTATTTTCTCTTTAAAAAACAATTCATATCAAATACAAAAGTCATTGAGAAGAAGCAAATATTTTACTGGCCGCTAAGTCAACAAAAAAAGTTACGTGGAGGAATAGGTTGGGAGTAGCTCAAAGGTGTAGAAGCAGCGGGATGACTTGGGAGTTCCTGTTTACCAGGGCTCCCCCCTCCAGGGGAGCAGTGTGATACCACGGGCAGTGAGAGGGGATCAAATAAGGGAGACCGGCGCTCAGTGAGCTCCGGCCCAGGCCCAGCATGAGCTTCTACAGGATGAACCTGGCGTGGCCTTCGTTGACTTAATCGCCCCTGCTCTACATTCAGCCTTGCCAGCCAGACACAACGAGGAGCAGTGAAGAGTGCCGAACTGAGAACGAGATGGGGGCAAGTCGCTTCTGAGACTCGTATCTAAAACTGGCTCTAGTATTCAGTGCGCCTGCAACTCACGTCTTGCCGAAGTCCCCTTTGAAAAGTCAAGTTCAAATGAACAAATGGGACACACAGAATCTTAGGCCTAGCCTCCCTCAAAGGGCTACAGTCAAGATCAGGTAATGAAAAAAAAGTTTCTGCCAAAGGTAAAACCAAATAAACCTTCGGGTATTACCATTAAACTCCACAGACGCATACCCTTTCCTTCTCACTCTTTCCCCCCAAAAGCAATTTTTAGTTTGCCCACTGTACAAATACAATTTTTTGGATTACAAAGGTCAGCACTTAAGTAAGGAATCGTGGTATTGCGTTAAGAGGTCTGGATTCCAAGTGAAGATCATACACTACACTGCTCAATGACCTTGAGCCAGCCACTCTTCTAACTGTAGATCTGTTTCTGCCTACAAAACGAGGGAACTGCTCTGGGTTATAACTCTCGTGGGTCTGATTCCAATGCTCTTAAGGCAGGGCGAGGCCGGACGATTAACCACGCAGTCCCCGCCAGCACGTGCAGTTCAGTATCCCCACTCTGATCCGCAGACTCCAGGGCGAGCATGCGCCCGCTGCCCTCGACCCGCCTGTCCCCGGTTCCCTGCGACCGCTCAGGTCAGCTCAACAGCCCCAAAGCCCGCAGCTCCAGAGCTGGGTGGTCGGTGTCTGCAGGCTCCCTGCTGATCTCACGGTTACAGCCTGGAAGGACACTCACTGACTCGCAGCAGGGCCACATAGATGAGGAAGTTCCGTATGGAGGAAATCACATCCTCGCGCATCTTCCGTTTCATCTCCTCGGGGTCCAGCTTCGGCGCGAGGCCCTCAATACGAAACATCGCGGCGCCGCCTCACCAGCTTCCAACTGCCGCACTCTGCTTTACTCAGGGGCAGCCTTGCACCCGGAAGTAGGCTCAACCCCATTTCCGGTTCCCGCCCCCCCTCATATTTGAGCGCCGCAACGGGAGCCTGCGAGGGACAATCCTCATCCTAACCTAGAGGTTTTCGGGAGAGCTGCCGGAAGGGGGCGGCCACGGTCTTAGCAGCGCAGGCCTGGGTTCCCCCAGGCTCGTTATTTAACCACCTCGGTGTGGAGCGGGGACCGCTACGCTGTGAAGTACTTTTACTCCCCGGAGGGGGCGGTGCACAAAGGTGCCACCATAAATAGTGATGATGGATAATATTTATTGAGTACCTGGTACAGCCCTGCCTATGAATTAGATGTTATAATCTTCATTTCCTAGATGAGAACGTTGAAGCGCAGAAATCTTGAAAACAACAATTTGCCCAAACGTGCTTTAAAATACCTCAGCAAAAAATAAAATGAATAGTTTGAGGAAGAGAGAGGAAATGATATTAGCAAAATATTAAAAATTGCTTAAGCCGGTGCTTAGTACATCATTAAAATTATTTTTCCTTTCTATTTTGAGTGTTTAAAATGTTTCATGAAAAGTTAAAACAAAAAAGCGAAGATGATGAAACTTGCTCAAGATTACACTAGTAATTGGAGAGCAGGGGTTTATATCTAGTTAAGCCTGTGGGCCCCCAAAGACAAGAGTTTTGTGGTTTTTTTAAAAATTACTCATATAGTTGCTGTAGCCTCATTTCTGGAGTTAACTGATCCTTACAAATGATATTTGTCTAGTAATATGGTACATACAAAGCAAGTTCAAATCTGTTCAATTTTTTACAGATGAGAAGAGGGAGGCTCAGAAACCAAGGGCCCTGCTTAGAGTAATTCTGTTAGTGATGGGCAGAGGCGGGTTCTAACGCAGATCGTTACAATGTCAAGCTGAGATCTCTTTCCCCTGCACCTTCCTGCTCCTCTGTCAGTCTTTCACAGTTAAGAGCCTGCCTGGAGGGGCATCACTGGAGTCAGAAGGTGGGAGTTTCCTGCAACCAGACTTCCTGTCACAGAACCATCAAAACAGTGCTGCCCCAAATTATGCTTGCCAACGAATCATATATAATTCTTAGACATAAACCAGATGACTGAATTGCTCACATAAGTCAAAACCAGAATAGAATATTCCTTTCTTTACTGCACATTGCATAGCAACAATGGATTTCGGAAAAATTAGAATAGTAATTTACCATGGGAGCAACTGATAACTGTAAGAATTGCCACCCACCTTCCTCATTGACAGAATGTAAGACATTGGGGCAAGAAAGGGAATGCTTCTGCGTATTCAAGCTTTAGCAACCTACCACATCTATAATTCATACGGTGGAATGGCAGAGGCAGCTCCGAGATGGGAGGGGCTGACTCCCAAGGAACAGCCTCCATCTAACCCTTGGAGAGTGTTTAGAAAGCCTGTACTGAGGCTGGAAAGCAGCAGGTGCCTTGGAGAGAACCCGGACAGGAACACTGGAGACATGGCCTCTAAATCTGCCACTGTCACTATCTAGCCACATGACAAGGGACTGCAACATCGTTTCTTTAGCTGTAAAGGAGGAAGATATGATTAAATGCTCTTAGAGTCCCTTTCAGTTCTTAACCAAGAATGCAATTTGAATTCTAGGACATTCTGGTCTGGAGTGTGCAGATAATCAAAATATTATCAAATGTGGCGAGATACCAAAACAACCAGTGTGTGTGTTTTCCATGGTAGGAAGAATGTCATAATAAGGCATATCTCATCCATCTGAATAGTGAGGCAAAATGGATTGGCAAGGAATGAATTATGGGATTCCAGGAACCTAGATCCCATATGCTGGCCAAGTTTAGATAAACATTTCTCATATAGAACTACCAGTTTTTTTAAATTATATTTTATTGATTACGCTATTAGACTTGTCCTGATTTTTCCCCCTCTGCCCCCTTCCACCCAGCACACCCCACTCCCTCAGGCAATCCCCCCACCATTGTTCATGTCCATGGGTCATGTATATAAGTTCTTTGGCTATTCCATTTCCTATACTGTACTTTACATCCCTGTGGCCGTTCTGTAACTACCAATTTGTACTTCTTAACCCCTCACCACTTCCCCCATTCCCCCACACTGCCTTCCCATCTGGCAACCATCAAAACGCTCTCCGTATCCATGATAGTGTCTCTATTTTTCTTGTTTGCTTAGTTTGTTTTTGAGATTCAATTGTTGATAGATATGTAGTTTTGCCATTTTATTGTTCATAATTTTTATCATCTTTTTCTTAATAAGTCTCTCTTTTTTTTAAAGATTTTATTCATTTATTTTTAGAGAGGGGAAGGGAAGGACAAAGAGAGGGAGAGAAGTATCAATGTGTGGTTGCCTCCTGCAGGCCCCCTACTGGAGACCTGGCCTGCAACCCAGGCATGTGCCCTGACCGGGAATCGAACCGGTGACCCTTTGGTTCACAGGCCAGCACTCAATCCACTGAGCCACACCAGCCAGGGCTTAAATAAGTCTCTTTAACATTTCATATAATAATGGTTTGGTGATGATGAACTCCTTTAGTCTCTTCTTGTCTGGGGAGCTCTTTCTCTGCCCTTTCATTCTAAATGATAGCTTTGCTGGGTAGAGCGATCTTGGCTATAGTTCCCTGCTTTTTATGACTTTGAATATTTCTTGCCATTCCTTTCTAGCCTGCAAAGTTTCATTGGAGAAATCAGCTGATAGTCTTATGGGAACTCCCCTGTAGGGAGCTAACTTCTTTTCTCTTGCTGCTTTCAAGATTCTCTGTTTACCTTTAACCTTTGGTATTTTCATTATGATGTGTCTTGGAGTGGGCCTCTTTGCATCCATCTTGTTCGGGACTCCCTGTGCTTCCTGGACTTGCGTGTCTATTTCTATTACCAAATTAGGGAAATTTTCTTTCATCATTTTTTCAAATAGATTTCCAATTTCTTGCTCTTTCTCTTCTCTTTCTGGCATTCCTATGATATGAATGTTGTACTTTTTGAAGCTGTCCCAGAGAGTGCTTATACTATTCTCATTTTTTTTTATTCTTTTTTTTTCTCCTTGTTCTGCTTGGTTGCTTTTTGGTTCTTATGTTCCAAATCATTGACTTGATTCTCAGCTTCATCCATCTATTATTGTTTCCCTGTAAATTGTTGTTTATTTCAATTTGTGAATCCTTCATTTCTGACTGGATCTTTTTTATGTTGTTGAGGTCCTTTATGTTCCTTGAGCATCCTTATAACCAGTGTTTTGAGCTCTGCATCTGATAGGTTGCTTATCTCCATTTTGTTTAGCTCTTTTTCTGGAGTTTTAATCTGTTCTTTCATTTGGGCCATGTTTCTTTGTCTCCTCGTTTTGACAGCCTCCCTGTGTTTGTTTCTATTTATTAGGTAGAGCTGCTTTGACTCCATGTCTTGGTAGTGTGGTACTAATGTAGTAGGTGTCCTATAGGGTCCAGTGACATAGCTTCCCCTATCACCGAAGCTGGGTACTCGAGTTGTGCCCTTTGTGTGGGCTGAATACACCCTCCTCTTGTAGTTGAGTCTTGGTTGTTGTTGGCAGATCAATGGGAAGGATTTACCCAGGCCAGTCAGCTGCAAGGGTTGGCTATGACCACTAACCACCAACCTTCACCCTCCATGGAGCATCAGTTGGGTAAGGCAGGGTGGTGGTGCTTTGATGTGGTCTGTAGCTGTCCACTGGGTGCACTGACCCTTGGGTTTCCCGGGTGGTGTAGACCAAGTTCAGCCCCCACCTATGTTTTGCCCTGGACTACCCTGCCTGAACTACAAAGCAATCTGAAATGGCTGCTACTTGTGCTGGATTTGGAGATACCCAGGCAAAGCCAAGCTGTGAATTTAGGCTGGTTGCTGCTAGTGCCAGGCCTGGGGCTCACTGAGGCCAGCTTTTGCTTATTTGAGAAAAGTTGGAAAGTTTTGTGGTATGAGCCAAGACCAGCTATTCAAATGGAAAAGCAGCTTGGGTGGGCCTGTAAATTGGGTGGGGCAGAGTCTCCTGCCATCTCCAAGGTGGGTCAAACAGTGTTAGCTAGGTTGATGGAGTCTCAGCCTGCCAGCTCTCTGGTTCTGTGAGGGGAAGGCTCAGAAAAGGGACAATGGCCTCTGCTTGCCCGGTGCCAGACACTTCAGTCTCTCCCAGCATGCCACTGGTGCCCTTCAAGCTGCTGCCCCAGTGCTAGAGCTCAGAGGGAGTGATCTGAATAGGTGAGTCTATGCATGCATTCTTTAAAAGGAATTGCTTTAGTATCCAGCAGTTTCTTCCACTGACCCAATCCCCACTGGTTTTTGCAGCCAGAAGTTATGTGGACTTATCTTCCTGGGCTGGAGGGCCTGGTATGGGATTGGGACTCTTCACTCCCAAGATATCCCTCTGAATTTTTATCCACCATACGTGGGTGTGGGACAAGCCAGTTCCATGTCTGTGCCCTTCCTACCAGTCTGGATGAATGTGTTTTTTTTAATTCCATAGTCGTCAGACTTCCATTCAACTCAATTTCTGACAGTTCTGAGTGATAGTTGTTCTATATTTTAGTTGTAATTGTGATGTGTTTGTTGGAAAAGGTGAGCCATGTCTGCCTATGCTGCCATCTTGACTGGAAATCTAGCCAATTTTTTTCTCTATTGAGATGCTTTTGAGTAACTTACTTGGATTCACTAAGAACCAAAGAGGGAGAAATTAATAAAAATCATGTTTCTTGGTGAAAAGCATATATTTTTATTATTTGAATTTTATTCATCCAATGCTAAGCAGCACCTGTTTAATTGATACGTGTTGTGGTGGCAAATGGCTGGCCTATTACATGGCAACAATATTCTCATAGAAAGTTCTGGTGCTTGCCTGACTAGCTATAGAGAGACAGGAAGAAAGTGGGTGGAAATATAGAGCAGCTGTGCCTTGAGGTCAGGAATTGGTTCTGGATAGTCTAGGAAGGTGAACTCTTCCTGTCTCTGAAATGTTCATTCTTCTTGCACAGCTTCAACAATTACAACAGAGGAAAGTCATTGGAAAGAGGTTAGGTTCCTTTCTTTGTCTCTTTCTCTCTCTCTCTTTTTTTTTTTTTTTGGTATGCAGAGAATTGTCGAATTACGGTTGATTTAAGTGAGGTAAATTGAGAGAAAATACTGGAGTGAGCTATTTCATATCTTGGATCCTTTTTTTTTTTTTTTCCTCATTGGAATTAAGAGGGGTTGGGCCTAATCTTTAAAATCTCTTGCAGCTCTAAAACACTGAAATTATGTGTTCGTCTTTCCAGTTCTCCATAACTTCGCACTAAAGGCTAAAAGCAAAGGATTCCCTGTGATTTCCCATGAAAGGCCAAAATAAAAAGTATGCATGCATAATTTAATATTGATATGTGTATTATTTAGTCTGATCATAGAAGAAATGGGAGCTGATGTCATAGCCTGTCTTGTTTTCCACTTCAATCCCAAGGGAGATTTAGGAGCCGTTTCCTTAACCTCAACTTCCCAGACGGCACTGCACATAAACATTCAATGTGCACGACCTTCCCATTAGAGAAGTAAGTGTTTTCATTTTCATCACTGGGAAGGAATTTGTATTTGCAAAGTCACGGATTGGCAGATAACTTGCGACTGGGGAATAATTTCATATAATCACAGGGACCTGCAGGGTCTAATTTATAGGGAGCTACAAGCTTTGGGGATTGAATACTTCAACCCCTTCATTTGACAGATGAGGAAACTGAGGCCCAGAGGAAAGCTAATTAGCGGTAGAGCTCGTTGGCACCAGGGCTCCCACTTCAGTCCTCTTTCCAGTCACAACTTGCAGCTTTCAATATTTATGAATATTTTCTCGGATAACCCTCCCCTCAGAGGTGAGAATTGGAAGAATGGGGTGTTGTTCAACCCCATTTGGGGAGGGACAGGAGGAAGGGTGGCTGCTATTTGCCAACAGTTGGAGGGTGGCCCTTCTTTCCGTGTTTCCACAACCATCACCAGTAGTTCACTTAGGCTGGGTTATTTTCTAGCTCTGCCCTCTCTCCTTCCTCATTCCTTCAGGAGATGAACATGGTCAGGAGTTCCCAAAATAAACTTGGCTTTGAAGGCCACTCAGAACTGAAGATGAGTGGAACGAAAGTCAGGACAAGAAAAGGACACTTGGGACCTCCGTGAAGATTGCTCTGTGCAAGATGTTAATTAGAGTCCCCACCTAGCAGATGGGATAACTTACTTCTAGAAACTGTGGCCCAATAAAAGCCATCTTCAGGAAGAGGGACTTTTCGAACCTTAAAGAATGAGTAGTATTTTGGTAACCTTCACTTCACTGGCATTTGCTTTCTATGTTACCCTGTTCTCTTCTAATTTTTAGGGCCCTATTGTCTGGATGAGTCATGAATGTTGGGTTTCTTTCCTAGTAGACTGTAAACACCTTGAGATCAAGGAACATTCATTTTAACCCTCCAAACAACTGCGCATGGGTATTTAAAAATAGTAAAACCTCAGAAAGTACTACCTGAGTGGGTGAATGAATGAATGAATGAACTTCATGTCTGCTAACCTTTAGAATTAAAAAATTGGTAGCTTTCTATATTAGGTTGAACAGAAATTGTCCCCCAAAGAAATTTATTCAAAATTCTACAGAGTATTTTTACATAGGTACTAATTTATCACTGTTTTTGTACAAGTTGTTTTTGTTTGCCTAAATAAAAATCATTTAAATAATTTTAACATATCTTAGGCAGTTAAATGATGAACTTTAAAATTTACTTGCTTTATTTAAAGCAATATAACTAAATGATATTCATATTATACTTGTTAAAATAATTTTTAAAAGATTTTTTATTTTAGAGAGAAGGGAAGGGAAAGACAAAGAGGAAGAGAATGATGTGAGAGAGAAACATCAATCGGCTGCCTTCCGTAAATGCCCCAACTGGGGACCGAACCTGCAGCTCAGGCCTGGGCCCTGACTGGGAATCAAACCGGTGACTATTCAGTTTGAGGGACAACATCCAACCAACTGAGCCACACCGGCCGGGGCACCCGTATTACGTTTTTAATAACTCTTTTTCCATCAAAATATAGAATTAAGGGAAAAAAGAAAATCCCTCATAATCCCACAACCACTATTGACACATTAGTGGTATTTCTTTCAACCTTTATTCTTTTACCATATATGTATATAGCACATACATAGGTGTGTATATATGAATATATCTACACATATATTATATATGTATATTTTACAAAATGGATCAAATAGTATATGCTATTTGAACTTGCATTTTTCATTTATGTTATATTGACTATCTTCCCATATCTTTAAATATTTTTCTAAACTTAACGATAGCTGTATAGTAGTATTCCATTATATGGAAGGTACCATGATTTATTTAACTAAGCATCTCTACCTTTGGGCATTTTGTTTGCTTCTATATTTTTTCCTATAAATAATACTCCAGGGAACATCCTTGTAATACTGTCTTCACGCCTATGTGAAAATTTTCCCAATAATAATAATTACATTAAATTCAGAGGTTTCCATTTTCCCAATTACTCTCTTTTTTTTTTTCTGAGGAAAAAGGCACTGTCTGGCCAAGAGTGTAGGTGTCAGATCTTTAGAGCTTTGGGAACTACAAAGGATGGGAAATTTTGCTTTTAGAAGAGGTTTGCTTCCTTGTGCTATAAATTATTATTATTTTGCAGCAAAAAAAAATTGTATTGACATTATTTAGAGCAATAGTAATTCCCAGCAATCTCCCTGCAGACGTTATAGAGCTGATTTTGCCACTGCTTCCGTTCCACCCCCATTACGCAGAAACATGTGTACATATTATGGAAATGTGTTTGTATGGCCGGGTGTAGTCTCTTGCTTTTCAATAAAAATACAGTGCCTGTAGGGGCTCAATTAATATTTATCAAGTGAAAGGAAGATAAAGAAATAATTTGTTATTGATTCAGTGACCACAAGTCCACCTCTATCCTGTTGAACGTGTCCTCTCAGCCCTTGTCGGGAGCCCTTGGAGAAAGTAGGAAGCGAGCACCGTATTTCCTACCTCCAAGAAATAAAGGAGAGATTACCAGGACCCATTGTCTACACCCTGCCCCCGCCATTTTCAGGATGACAGACCTGCCTGATTAATACTCACGAGCATATTCTTGCATCTTAGGGAAAAAAAGAGCTTCCTAAAGGTAGGAATACACTTTGTTCTTGCATATCAAAGTTGAATTGCTGTGCATTGCATAAATTGTGAATGAAGGAACATGCCAATCTTCCCATTACACAATGTTTAAGAATTCATTTAGGCCTTAATGTGTGAAACCTTATCCTAACCATTTTCTCAGTAGGTCTCTCAAAGACTCAGGTCTAAAATGGCCTGAAAGGCCATCCAAGCCTCCCCTGATGCTTGGCCTCCACCACAAACATCCCTGCTTCTGTTTGAGCATCTCCAATGACAGGGAGCTGACCGCTTTCCTGAGCAGCTCCATCTATCTTTGGATAGGCAGGTCTTACTATTAGAGCCAAAAGCTGCCCCTCTGCACCATGTTCCCACCAGTCCTAGTGACATCCTCCAGAATGCCAAAAGCAAGTCTGACCCTTCTTCCTCATGGATGCATAAAAGCAGCTTGGGTCCTCCCTGATGCTTGTTTTCTCCAAGCTAAACATAATTTTTAGCAAAATTCTCTTAACATTTTTGTTTCTCTTACTTAAAACTTAACTTTTCCAGTTAGCCATGGTGGACTGATTTCTTCTGAGCTGTCTGACCCTACGTCTCCCCACCCCCTTTCCAACACACACTGAAGGGGACATACTGGGTTCCTGGCAAGGACCTCTGGGAATCGAAGCCAGAGGCTCTTTGTTCCTCTCTCAGAGGTTGTCCCTGAACAAGAAGTGTGTGCTTGGGTTATCTCTCTCTTCCCTTGGGTCTCTCACAGTGGTGGATGGACTTCCCTGACCACCCACTTTAGTTCCTGGCTTTTGCCCTGGAAAGCAAGGGCCAGCTCTAGGAAGTATTCAGGAAAAGCAGTGAGCTTGCTGTAGAAAGAGCATGGGCTTTGGGGTGAAGGAAGGAGAGTTAAATTCCAGCTCCTCTAGGAAGTTGTTCTGAGCCCTTGTGCAAGATGTTTAACCTTTCTGGGTTTTTGTTGCTTTATCTCTGCTGGAGTGAGCTGATATCTACTTCAAAGTATTGTTTTAAGGGCCGAATTGGATAATATACTTAAAGTGCCTGGCTTATGGTGGACTTTCTAGAAATGGTAGTTACTACTAATCAGGAGAAATAACTTTTCACTAGAAAAATTATAGCTTAGTCATACTCTAAATGGAAAAAGTAATTTTTAACTACTACAGTATCTGTTCATTTGTTAGTCTAATTTAAGGAATCTCTGGCCTCTGCCCCATAGTAAATCTTTTTAAAAGAATGACCCCTATCCACAGTCCTCTTGTTCTTACCTCCTATTCATTCTGCAGCCCAGGGACAGATCGACCTGCTGACCCCACATATTCTCTGAAATGCCTCTTTTAAGGGAAGTCTCTGTTGTCAAATCCAAGGGACCCTTGTGGGCCTCCACCCCTCTGCAGCATTTGACACTGTTGGTCACAGGACCCTTTCAGGAAAGCACTCCCCTCCTACGAGATGCCACATTCCTCTCTGGATGCTCCAAAGCCTCCTTCCATCCCCTTCCTAAGGTCCACTCCTCAATGGCCGCATTCTTTAAGATTCCTGGACCCTCTTCTCCTCTATACTTGTGGGTGATCTAATCAGACTTCAACTGCCAGCCTTAGGCTAATAATTTACCACTAAAAGGGCGGGGGGAAAAGTAGGTTCACAGCTATTTGTATGGAAAAGAATATAATAATTAATAAATAATAATACGAGAATAAACCGATTTGCATACCCACAAATGTAAACCTACTTTTGCTCCACGCTGTGTGTCTCCAGCTCATATTTCTCTCCAGAAACACAGACCTGTGTATTCCACCCACCTCTTGACTTCATTGTCTTCTGGCACGTCCCTCGTCCCTCGGGGACTTCACACTGCACTTGCTCAGTGTGGAAACAATTGTCCTCCCCTCCTAATCAATCTTAACTTCCGGGCACTGTTGTGTAGTGACTAATACCGCCATCCAGTTCCTCCAGTTGCTAAAGCCAGAAATCTGGGAGTCACCCTCGAATCTTTTCTCTCCCTGGGGCGCTCTGATCCAATCAGCCGCTGCGTGCTGTCAGCTCTGGCCCCTAGTGTCTCTGCCACTCACTGTGCTCTTTCTGCTCAGGCCAGCCCACGGCTGGTCTTTTTTCTTTCGTCTTGTCCCTGCTAGTGAGTTTTCTACTCTGTGGTCTAAGTGAACTTTCTAAATATAATTTTTATATAAAATGCTTTAATTTCGTTCCTGTTGCCCCCAGGAAAAAGTACAAATGCCTGTTGAGGAGGCATTTCATTGACCCGGTTTCTGTTTTCCTCGCTGACCTCAGCCCCTTCCCCCCTGCCCCGCTTCCCCTCTCTGGCGCCCCTTCCTCATCCTTCCTCATCCTTCCCTTTTCCCTCCCACACCCTCTCCACCCCAGCATGCTGCAGCTGGCTGTTTCCTAAACTCACCAGACTCTGAGCCCTGGGTCTTTGCACATGCTTTGCTTTTTTTGCTAATCAAAATTCTTCTTCCTACCTCTTTGTCAGGCTAACTCCTAATGTTATTCAGAAATCACCTTGGCTGTCACCTCCTTCAAGAAGTATCTACTAGTTTAGTGAAAAGGAATACGCCACTGTGGGCCCTTTTGTGGTAATGAGTGTGCCACGGCAACACAAGATGTTGACACCGTGGGGAACTGGGGCGAGGGATCCAGCAAAAACCCTCTGCACTGTTTTTGCAACTTTGCTTAAACTATTCCAAAATAAAAATGTTATTAAAAAAAGAGTCTCCACTAACTCTCCTCTGCCTGCTTAGCTGCCGCTTCTGCGTGTCTACAAGACCTGTGCTTCCGCCAGTGAGAATGTCGAAGCACTCAGCACAGCATCTTGCCTTTGTCCATGTGCTCATCTCTCCCACTGAAAACCATAGAATCAGTTCTTATGTATTTTTGCACAGTGCCTAGCAAATGGGAACTGTTAAACGGGTATCTCCTAAGTAAATATTTGTTGTTAGATAAGTTGATCTGGGCCGATAGGACCGAAGCTTTTGTTGTAGAGCGATATGCAATTACAGGCCTGGAAGGGAAGAACTTCAAAGTCTCAGACATCATAGGTGATTGGTAGGCTCTGCTTGCTTCCCAGCAGGATGGAGTTGGCAGACATGAAATGATGGCTACACCTGAATGTCGCATGTGTCCCTACACGCCGTGTGTGTTTTCAAGAGAGTCACATGACTTCTTCTTCTGCAGGTAAAGAGCACTCTGCCGTCTGAGCTGGGTTAGTTCACCCGGATAAGCCTTGCAGGCTGCTGGCTCATCCCAGGAGGGTGTGGCTGTGTGTGAGAACACAAAAGCCAACCAGGACAGAGCACAAGAACTGGCTGGAAGAACAGTGACACCGCGGGGAGATGAATCTCCAGTTCAGCCATTCTTGTCCCAGCTCTTTCATGAAAGAACTATGTGACCTTGGACAAGTGTCTTCCTCTTCATAAGGTCCAGTGTCCATATGTGTAAAATGAGGGCTTGGATTGGCTGGTCTCTAAATCCCTGTCCAGGATTGATGCTCTGGGATTCTGTGATCATTGTGAATGAAGACTGTGGACACCAGCAGGAGGAAGCAGGTACGTGTGTAGATGAGGAAAGTGTGGCAACTAAACCACCGCTTCCAGGTCAGCAGCAGCCTTCAGCAAAAAGGAACCAAGCTAGGACAGAGAGTTGTCTAAGTCACCCTGGCACACAGAGACCACGGGGACGCAAGAGCTCAACAAATTCAGGTCTGTCAGAAGAAGCATTTCCAAGGGTTGGAGATGGGGTCAGTGGGGTGGCAGAGCAGTCGTAATTTTTACTTAATAAAATCACCACACTTGGCAAAGGTTTGGGTGTTTTGGGGCCAATAGTTGTGATGATTTTCTTTGCACTGAAATTATCCAAAATTTAAGCACTGGAAATGATGTAAACAGTACCACCTAAAAGATGGCTGAGGAAGGAATGCCAGCAATGCAGTGATTTTGAATGGAACTATTAGGTGGGTGAATTGAAATTATCTGGAGTTTGAGGCAATGAACTATGAAGTCATGGAAATTCAGAATTGCTCCAGCCAAGTGGAACAAAATCCAGTTTATATGGAAGCTTACTTCCATATAATGGGCAGTAGTGGCTTTGGTAATCATATGACAGACAACCTGGGGAGCATGAAGAAAACTATGTATTTGCCTAATCAAATAAATACATCAAAACCAACTGCTACTAGTTAGAGAATTTAGGGTGAGTAGAGAAGAAAATAACATTATGATTTTTTTTTTAATCCTGGGAACGTTCCTTTTGCTCACTGCTTCCTGATGCCAGAATTTCTGAAAGGTGTGTAGAAACTCCTGCCTCTGTCCTTGAAAGAATGGGAAGTATGTGGGCATGAGGTGTGCTTAGGACCTGGGCTTCGGGCTCAGGGCGGCTCCTTTCATATCTGGTCCTTCCCCTGTGTCTTGACCAAGAGTTTCCCTACCTTCTTCAAAAACTACTTACATAATAATTCACTTGGGCTCAGAGAAGGTAGGTGATGGCATAACCTCTCAAAGGTATTGGATTTGAATCCTCGTGAACAAAACACCAGCCAAATGTTAGTGTGGGAAAGTGTCACCTTTGGCCATCAGCATGGAAGTGGACCAGGAGAAAAGAAAAGCCCCCCCACCCCGCCCCCGAGAGACGAGGGAGCCAGCCAGATGCAGAGAGAGTTAAGAGAAATGTGCCAAGCTTCAGGCGCTCAGTAAGACAAGCCAAAGTGCAAAAATAGTAATAGGTAGATTTATGAAGTATTTCCTCTGTGCCAAGCAGGGTTCTAAATAATAATGATCACAACCAGAGTTATATTAATAATTCTCACACCAGCTCTCGGAGGCAGGCTCTTATTTCCATTTTTTAAACGGAAAACTCAGGTACAGAGACGTGAAATATCCACCCAAGTCACAGAGCCAGGATACAAGCCCAGGCAGCTGGGCTGCTGAGCTGTTGCTGTTAACCGCCCATGCCCTGGTGCGCACACAACCTTTCAGAGTTGCACACGACTCTTATTCTCTATCTCCAGCACCCAGCCTGGGGCTGGGAAGATAATGGGCTTTGCTGAGTGTCCCAGAACTGAACAGAAACAAACAGACTCAGCCTGTGCCCAATCCTGCTACCTGGAGTGGGTGGGAGGCTCTGTCTGGCTCAGTACAGTACTTGAGCAGTGGAATGCTAGGAAGTCTCTGGGGCTTGGCAGCCGAAGCCCAGTCCAGGGAGCTGACGTGGGATCACAGGGAGGATTTCCCCTCACTGTACAGAAAGGGGGAGGAGAACCTCGAGTACTCACGAGCCCAGAGCTGAGGGATGTGAGAGAGCAGCCTGTTCATTCCTTAGCGCGTACTGAGAACTCACCCCTAGGCTGGGCACTGGTCATTGCCGATATAGGGTTGGAGTGTGCATGTTCCTTGCCCCAGAGGAGCCCCCTGGTAGTATTGGGAAGGGCTGCCTATCTGGTAGGGCCCTGGGAATTGCCTTAGGACCCTGTCCTGCGTTGTAAAGGCAGACAAGCTTAATTATAAACCATTTTGTCCATCTATGTGGAGTTTTAAATATTCAGCTCCGTGCCCACTGTGTCTCGACCATAAGTGGATTTAGGAGATGGGTTGGATAACTTTCGGAGCCCTGGATGAACTCTCTGGATCAGTGAGGTAGGGACTAAGGTGATGGCAAGGCTGAGAAGCAGAACTTGCGAAAGGGCTTTGCAGTGAAAATGGCTGGAGAGAATGCTGGAGGAGAGAAAAGAGAAGGAATGAAGATAACTGTTCTTACATTCACAGAACTCTAGGGCCTGTTTGTCCCTGTAGGGAGAAGAGGGCATTTATTCTCTGTGTTACCCATGAGACCTTCTTTGGGGTCGGGTCTCTTGAGTGACAAGGACACTTCGGTAGGCCAGGGACTCATCTGATGTGAAGGCGATGCCTGGTTTGTCTGTGCCGTCCCTGTTTGTGCACGGTGTGCTGGTGGCAGCGCTCACAGAGCCGTGTTCCTCTCTCCAAGGCGTCCTGGTCTGGGTGATACGTACCACCGCCACGCTACCCACAGACAGAGCACACCTGCATCCTTCTGGCGGGCCTGGGTTATGGGTTTTAAGGCCGAAAGGATGTTGGGGTATATACCCCACTGGCTGGGTACCTTTCTCCTGTTGCCGCCATGTCTGATTATGGATGTAACGCTTTCCTTTGACCCCTTAGCTTGGCTAGAAAAATAGAAGACTAAAATTTGCTTTCACAATTAATAGAAAACAAAAAGGATCTCTTTTAAAGTAGAAAAACAGACACAGGGTAGAAATTCACTGAGTTCTTGTCATAGCTCTGCTTGACTGGCTCCGTGTAGACCTATCAGTTCCTGGGTCTTTTAGCTTTCCTTCACCTGGAGTTCCGGGGCACACAGCCAGGAGAGGCTGGGGTGGGGGGCTGGTAAGAACCATGGATGTCTGGTCAGGGGCTCGGCCCCTCTGATGTCCTGCTGGATTATGGGACCCTGAGGTGTTAGTCCTGGAGGTGTCCCTCCTGACTCCTGGGGGAAGGGAAGGAGGAGAGTTATTGTCTCATGTGGAGCCAACTGTTGGAGATCTGTTTGAAGCACAGTCACCGTGAAGGTAGCAGCTATTAGGAACTTGCAGAAGAATCAAGGAGAAGGAAAGAAACTGGTGTTTCATGAAGTGTAATTGAGCATTGCCTGCTCATTAGTAGCAATTAGCTTGGTTATGTGGCCTTGTTCACAGAGGGGAGAAAAAAAAAGAGGTGAGGGAAGGGGCTTTCTTTTGTGTCCTCTCCCCTCCCTCCACTCGCGGGTGCATCCACCCATGTCTGCGTGGCTGCGCTTCCATCGCTACACCCACCAAACAAGGTCTGTGATTGTGTGTGATCCTAATAGTCTATCTGTTACCGTGCATTTGGACTGTTTGAACTGATTCGTCACCTCGTCCCTTTGGGTACAGATGGAGATAAGGAGGATTATTAATAGGCAATTATTGAGCATTAGGCCTGTCATAGATGTTGAAGGGAATTACAGGGTCAAGGATTTATAGTCAAAATTCAAAGAGATATAAAATAAATGAGAAACCTCAAATATTGTTTAGGTTTTGATGTTGGAAACTCATTGCTTCAGAGATCTCGAAGGCTGTCATAAAACCATGCCAGCTCTTTGTTTCCACTTTCCCAACATAAAACAGCTAAAGAGCACTGAATAAATTAATTACAGAGAGCAAGGGCATGCTGATTCATGGAAGTTTACTCTAAGAAGCTTGCTTTTTCAGGAAGGCTTGGGTCATGGCTTTTGTGAATCGATTTCAACAGGAGCCAGGTAAACCTGCGGCTGGCAATGGCACCTGGAGGTACTTAAGTGGGGACAGGGCCGTCAGTTCTCAGGCTTCCTTCCACTTACACCTCCTGTGTCCCAGGGCGACATAATGGTCTGGGAATGTCTACCCGGCAGGGTGCTCACTGGCATTCAGTTTCTTCCCATAAACTGCCTCTTTTTCCTTCTTAAAGCCTCTCTGCAACTTGAAACAAATTCTGGGTCGATGCAATAGCATACCAATGATTTAAGAAACGTGACATAACCTGCCTATGAAGACTGTTATTGAACTTGTGCAAAAGCCTTCAAAATGTTGAACTCTGTTGAACTCTCGGGGCTAGGGACCAATCCCACAGGCACTGGCATTGCCCGAGATTTTGTTTGCTTCTACAACTCACGCCTGGGGACTGACACCAGAAACAACTCATCAGCCTTCAAAGCAACCACACTCATAACTTTGCAGTGATGAAAGAAATACTGACGGACAGCATTTAAGTTTTAATAAAAATAATACTTAAAATGTTCGGAGGGCATATTGTGCGCTAAGTCTTGCACAGAGAGCTTTACACGCATTGTCTTGTTTAACCCCTCTAATAATAAGTATTATTATGTAAACATTATTATATTATTATTTCAAATGGACAGACCAACATTATTAGAGCCCAAACTGTCTCCAGAATTCCTGACCAGACATTCAACTGTCTACTCAGCATCTCTACTTGGGTGTTTAATAGGCATCTCAAGCTTAAAACATCCCAAACTTGGCTCCTAATATTTCCCTGATCATTCCTCTGCGCCCAGTGAACTTGCGCCCCTTCTGTCCTCCTCATCCCAGGTAATGACAACCCCAGCCTCCAAGTCGCTCGGGCCAAAACCCTTGGAGTCGGCTTAACTCACCCCTTTCACTCACATCCCACGTTCAGTCTGGTCAGCACGTTCTGTTACTGTACCTCCACACTATGGGGTCTGTCCAGCAGGTATCCAGACATGTACTATGAAAAACAGAGACAGTGATTGAAGAAGATACAAGATACAAGAAACATTGTACATAGGACAGTGATGCCTCAGTCCCCTTCAAAGTAGGCACCTTGGGACCTCACATAGTTCTCCCCATAGCCGTCAGCTACCCTGTTGTATTTTCTTGCATGTCATCAATGGTCTGAAATCTCTTCCCTAACACTAAAGGTGATTTTAGTTTTGGGAAAAGCCAGAAGTAGCAGGGTGCCAAATCTAGGCTGCAGGGTGGCTGAGTCACTCGGGTGATTTGATGTTTCACCAAAAAACTCTGCACGAGATGTGATGCATGAGCAGGCATGTTGTTGTGATGCAGCTGCCAATCACTAGTTGCCCATAGCTGTGGCCGTCTGAATCATCTGAATAGTTTCCATGGAGGAATGTGCAAGCTTAACACAAAATTTGGTGTAGATTCATTGCTCTACGGGCTCTGTCATTTTTTAATGTGATGGCCACACAGTACACATACATGCTCACTCAACCGTGTCTACCACCCCCCACTGAGTAGTACAGTGAAGTCGTCATTGTTCACGCATGCACATTCCAGTCCACTCTCCTTGGCTGCCAGGTTGCATCGATGTCGTGCAAACTGTTCTCATTATATTAACAAGGGCTGCACTTTTTCCGGACAGACCTCGTGTATCAGACTCTGACCACTCCCCACTTCTCCACTGCCACTACCAGCCTCTCTCACCTCGATGGTTGCAGTAGGCTCCTTCTGCCCTCACCCTCTTCAAGTCTGTCCTCATCACAGGAACCAGAGATGCTCCTGTTAAAATGCAAGTTCAAAACTTTCTGTGGCTTCCCATCTGACTCAGAGTGAAAAATCAAAGCCCTTACAATGGCTACAAAGCCTCATCAGGGGCCAGTTCCCTTTCTGATCTTTACCTTTAGTTCACAGACCCTGAATTTTATCCAGTCTCTGTGCGTGTGTGAATCTGTCCCCTCATCTGGGGAGAGTCCATGTGGCTGTCACCAGATTCTTGAAGGACTCAAAATCTCCCCCAAACTTAAGAATTACTGCTTGGAGGAAGCCCCCCACTTGAAAATCCAATTTCAAGAAGGGATTTAAATTCAAATTATAAAATAATTCAAAGAGGGTTCTTTATTTGATGAATGGAACCACTTAAAATAGCTTCTACATTTACACTACAGTGAAATGGATGAAATTAAATACATGCTCTTATTTTAGTGGACTCTTTGTGACCAAAGTGTACCACTTCTCAGGGGATTCAGAGTAAAGCCTACCACAATAAAGTCTATGTGTAACAAAAAGATGTTTGAGCCTATAGCTAACAATTCTCTTGTTTCAAATAACATCAAACCTTTGTGCAGAGCATTGGGCCCGTTGTGTGTAGCGTGCTGTATTTGGAAACATTTTTGACATATCTCCCTACACATAGCCTAAGGCTCACACACAGTCAGCCCTCGGTGCCTGTCTTCTATCCGCTTTTGTCCCCTGACTCCTCGTCCCAGAACTTGCAGCATTTCACAGATGTGATTTTACTGAGATTGGACCCAGAGTGATTCTCGAAGCCAAGGAGAGACCAGTGGTAACTGCAGGTGGATCAGCCTGGAGAGGGGTTCTTAAGTCAATGAGACTCCAGCCCTGCAATTCTCTCCTACACTCAGTTCCAGCACATGTGCGAAATGTGCCTAAGTCCTTGTCTTTCCTTCATCCCCTTGACCATTCATAGGCCTAGAAACCATGGCCTGTATCCCAGGGGTGTCATGTGGATGAACCAGTAAACCATAATTAACTGCAAAGTAAACATTAATTATTGTTATGACCATCAGTTCCAGTCTAGGTTTTTGACCTAGAGAGAGAACCTGCTCTCACACTGGCTCTCTCTAGAAGTCAAGAACACACCACAAACCTACCAGGGATGTGTCCTCCTTCGAAGTATTAAATACATTAGGAGTACTTCAGAGTGTATTTTAAAGTACCTGAGTTCATACTGGAGAAGTGTCCTGCTTATATGTGACTGCAGGGAACCTGGTCACTGTCCCCAATATCAGAAGGACTGCCATGGCCCTGACTGGGGTGGCTCAGTTGGGTGAGCCCCCTCCTGCAAAGTGAAAGGTTGTCGGTTTGATTCCTGGTCAGGGCACGTGCCTGGGTTGTGGCCCAGTCCCCAGCTGGGATGTGTGAGAGAGGCAACCAATCAATGTCTCTCTCACACATCAGTGTTTCTCTCCCTCTCTTTCTCTTTCCCTTCTCTCTAAAAATAAATAAATGAAATCATTTTTTTTTAAAAGAAGAACTGCCATGAACAGAAAATGCAGATTTGTTTTTCCTGGGCCTGAAGGGCAGAACTAGAACCAGTAGGGAGGCAAATGTTAGCCCAAAAGTGGGAAGAACTTTAACGGCTAGAGCGGTTCAACTATGGAACCAACTGCCTAAAAAAGCAGGGCGTTTTTTCTAGTTGTGGAAAAGTTCAAGCAGAGCTAGATGACTTGTTATTTTCAAATAATTTATTGATTGATTATCTACCCTGTGCAGGGCATTGTCCTGAGTGCTAGAGGAACCCAAATGTGAACTAGGCAGGTCCAGTGCTCTTAGAGCGTTTCTGTTATAAAGGGGAAGATAAAATCTACCCGCCCATCCATCCATCCATCCATCCTTCCATCCGTCCTCCTACCCAACCACCTTCCCATCCATCCATCCATCCATCCAATGAATATAAATTGAGCACCTACTATGTGACAAGCATTATAGCACCAAGGACACAGCAGTGAACAAAACAAAGATTTTTGTTTCTCACAGGTGGTAGATGAGGTTGGCAATAAGAACAACTAAAGCATAAAGTTAATGTCATCCTTTGAAAATGAAATTAAGACAATGTAACATAAAACAAATAAGATCATGTGGCTGATGGGGATGTAATTACAACCAAGAAAGCTTAAGTCTAACAAATCCCATTATTCTTTGACAGCTCTGACAGCTGTTTGTGTTAGAGGGGTGGTCTGCCTACAGCTAGGAGACAGGGAGTCAGAGGACAAATACCTACGAATTTGTTCCCAGCATCATCTGAAGACAGGCTAGTCGATCAGGGACTGGAGACATCAGGCTGCCATAGCTCAGTGACGCTGGCCAGTGATATCACTCAACTCATGTTCTTTCAAGCCCCTCCTTTTCTTCTGGCTAATTCCTACTTTCCTTTGGGCTTTAACTTACAAGCAACTTTCCTGGAAAAAGCCTCGTCTGTATTGGCACAGCACTATGTATTTCTCCTCCATGGCATTTGTCACAGCTGCAATTCATTGTTTCTGCCTTCGATACTAGACTGGAAGCTGCATGAGGGTAGCGGTCCTGTTGGTCTTATTCACACTGTACCCCACTGGCTGGCACATGAAGGCACTCAGTAAACATTTGCTAAATGACTGAATAAATAAATGGAAGCCTGAATGAATGTGGTTTTCCAGGAGTTCTTTTTTCCTATAAGGGAAGAATGCTCTGAGTGGAGAGACGACTTTCATGTCTGGACATCTTGGAGACCTCACTGCTACGGCAGGACCCTCACATAAGATAGAAGGCGTGAGTGAATGGGAAACGGGCTATGGAACTTCAGAGACAGGATGGCTATGATGGAAGTGGTTAGGGAGGAGAGGGCACCTGCTCTGAGTCTTAAGTCAAAGATGAGACTTGGATTTGACATATACAGCTGAGAGTAGAGGGAAATGGCTATTCTAGCCAGAAATGGACAGCACGAGCAACGACATCAAGTTTGGAATTCAGAGTGTGTGCGTGTGGAGGGGTAATGAGATGTAGCATGGGAAAGGCAGCGTGGGATCCCAACGAGACAGGCAGGGTAAGGAGTTCAGATTGATTTTCCTGTTGGCAGGCATTGCCATAGAGGGGATCCCTACATTGAATGCGGGGGTGGGTGGGGGTCAGTTACTTCTGTAGTGTTCCAAAAGAAATGGTGTGTATAGTGCCAAAGACTGGATGAGTCCAGGAGAAGGCTGGTTGGCTGTCTCTTTAAAGGCCTTCACAACAGGATCTCAGCACAGGGGTCCACAGGGTCCAGGTTCTGGCCCTTTGCCTGCCAGGCTCAGAGATCTGACTTGTCAGCACTCCAGGGTAGACCTAAGCTCACAAGGCTACTATATATAACCAGGATGCTAATTTAGTAATTTACAGGGAAAACTAGAGTTGCTAAAAGTATCGAATGCTCATTCTAGCCCTGTAAACAGGCCACGTAAGCAGTCATATCGTAATTAGGTGTCAGTTTATTAAATCACAAAGAGAATCGTGGTTGCCAATGGGTGCCCAAGTCCAATGCCTCATGTATTCATTTTCTGTAGGTGGATCTACAAACTAAAATCAGATTGCTTGATAAGCTTGCAGTTAGGACAGGGGGAAATCATTAAAAGGGTGTTTAGAGACATCTGATTCAGGCCTCTATAACAAGAATTTGTCACCAGGATTACCTAGGCCACCAGAGTCCCTCTGCCCGGATGGCATTAGATGGGCGGCACCAAGGTCTGCTCCTCTGACCACCTTTCCTCGCATTTTCATGGCTAGCCACCCTCCCTTCTGTCTGAGGCTCTCCTTCTTTCAACCAGATTTCTTCAAGTTCTCCTAGTCTGAGAACCATTCTTTGTCTTTAAGATGACTTAGCAAGTCTCTGCCGTAATCAGTTGTGTGTTGATGTTGCAGCGGAACTCTCAAAGGACAACCTTATTTCTGTTTCTTCAAGATCACTCACTGACAACACTCTCCAGCCTCGCGATTCTAGAGCACCCCCAGTCACACACGGCTCAAAACAATCTTGTTTAACATTGTCAGAATTTCACAAACTAGATAAAACCTCAGTGTAGAACGCTTTCCATTCCATTTGTGTGCTTCTTTGCAATCAAAGCACATGTTCACCTCTGCTATGGTATCCCATCATTCTAAAAAACCTCAAGGTAAATAGGGCAGGGATTGAAGTTGCTCATCGCCACCCAGTTAACAAGAGGCAGAGACAGAGCTCGGACCCACAGGCCACTTTCTAGTACATCTCACTGTGCACCATGTTATGAAACAATAATCCAACTACTGTTGGATTTATCTACTTGAAGGTCGAGCACAGAAGTCAGGTGCTGAGGCTTAGCGTGAAAGCCATGATTGAGAATGCTACTATCAGAACCAGGGATTGATTAGCAGTAGAAAAGCCCAATCTCGTCCCTACATCAAAATCAAAACGCTTTCCTCTAAGTACTGCTGGGTGCATGAGAATACATTCTTACTCTACCTTCCTTTCCCCAGACTTCACATAGAGCGCCCCTCCTTTATGATAATGACCATGACTGAGGACCCGCGTTGTGCCGGTTTGGGACTAGGTACATTATTTTGCTCATAACAAGCTTGAAGGTTGTATTGCCTCCCTCCTATACCCAAGAACCTGTAACCCTTTAAGGTTAAGTAACTTGCCCAAGGTCACTCACTAATGCATGAGGAACATGGGCTTTAAGGTGCATCTCTTTGTGTGTGAAACTTGAGCTTTTCCTGCTGTGCCATGCTGACCCTCAATACATTCATGTCTCTGAAGGAGATGCTACAGTTCCAGCCTCTTTCATCCTCCGGTCCTGCTGGACGGAGTGATGAGGATAGAGACAGGAGAAAGGTGAGAGGGTGTTGCCTTCAGTACGTCCTAGAGCCAGGCTGCTTGGGTGCAAATTCGGGCTCCACCATCTGCCAGCTGTGTGACCTGGAGCAAGTCTTACCCCTCTGTGCCTGGTTCCTCTCTTGTAAAATGAGGATATCAGTAGGACTCACTTTATAGGGTTGTTGTGAAGATTAAATATGTTAATATAACTATAGTTACTAGAAAAGAATCTGGCACATAGTAAGTGCTCAGTAAAATTACCCATTATTACCTTTGGATTAAATTGAAGTATTGACCTCAGTCCAGTTTGACCCCCTCATTGTATTGGGTAGACACTGTAGCCTCATTAATTCCATGATTCTAAGCCATCTCTTGACATGGGTTACTTTCTTGATGGGTCATGTAACTATTTTAATGAATTATCTTAACTATTCTAACAGATCCTTATTGGAGCAAATATCAGACCTCATCTAGAATTTTAGTCACACCATAGGTGGTCCCTCCATTCTGCCTCTACTGTACTCTCTTTCCCCTTTCTCTAGAAATGCCAGCTGAAAATGACTACAAATTCAGTGAAGAGTTGCTTTACTGTGGGTCCCAGCAGCACTCTGGTCTTTAGCACTTCCCAGAGAGCCCATTCTTCATGCGTGTTGGAGCGCAGCAGGCTCCCTGATGCCTGACCTGGCAGGAAAGGGTGGGGCAGTTTCAGTGGACTCCAGAAAGGAAACCAAGTCTGTCCACACAGACAACTGCTGAGCAATTAAACTGGTGCGTGAGCTAATTAAGGACTGTGAACGAGATGCCAGTGCTCTGAGGTGCCACGTGAAATACCAGATAACGACAGCCTTGGGCAAGAATCTCCTGTGACCTGGAATTGGATGACTTAGGTGACGGGGTTAAAACAAAAAGGAAAAAATACCTGCAAGACAAATTCTTCTTTCTAATTGGATCTTTAATACAGCTCAACTTATAGTGATGAAAATTAGGGCAAGGAACAGGACTGGACATTTCAGGGACACAAGGGGGTGACGCTCAGTCTCTGACTCCAGGGTGCTCTCCATCTGCACTGCCACTTTTCAGCAGCACCTATGGTTCCTCTCACGTGACTAATGCAGTCACCTCCTGACTGGTCTCCCCACCTCTTGTCTTTCCTCAGCCGCAATCCGTGCAAAACGACTTTGGTCTCATAGCTTCCCGTAGCCTATGCATTGAGTGCAAATATCTTACCAATGTTTAAAGATCCCATGGACTGGTCCAAATGAGCCTTTCCAGGTTTCTCTCCAAGTGCACTCCTCTCCTCCACCATGTTCCCTGCACGCCAGCCTTATTGCTCCACCGCCGTTCCCTCACACGTTCCTTTTCCCTTCTCTCCCCATGCCCAGCTTTCCCTGAATCTGTTCCACGGCACAGCAGGCCTTCGTTTTCTTCCCTGACTAGAGCGATAGCGACCACCTTTCAAGGTTCATCTCCAGTGCCACTTCTTCCCTAAAGCATCCCGTGATGTCGGCCCCCTTTATGGGATGTCTCGATTCCCACCTTATCCTCCGCTGAGCTGAGTTCATCCTTCTCTCGTGTCACCGAGTTCCCCTGGGGAACTAACTGGTCCTGCGGCTGGGTTTGTTGTTTTCTCTCCCACGGCATAGCTAGTACAATAGTCATGCGGCATGACTGATTATACCGAACAGAATGGAGGTGATAAATAAACCCAGCCCAAAGTGACTAACACAAGCCAAAATGCCAGTGCAATAGAATCCAGGTCGGTGTGGGGGTGAATATATTCCACACAGGAAAGACTGTGGCCCTGACCAGTGAGGCTCAGTGGGTTGGAGCATCGCCCTGTAAACCGATGGGTCGTGGCTTTGATTGCTGGTCAGGGCTCAGGCCTGGATCACAAGTTCAGTCCCAGTTGGGGCATGTGTGAGAGGCACCCGGTGGACGTTTCTCTCCTTCTCTCTTGCCCTCCCTCTCCCTCTAAGCATGTCCTCAAGGGAGGATTAAAGAAAAGACTGGGACAGGTTTCATTTTTTCTTTAAACCTTCCCTGGAGGCAGGTGTTCCTCCTATACCTGCCCCCATGGTGGCATTCACAACCCAATACTGTAATTATACACCTGTGTCTGATTTACCTACTAGACTAGAAGAGCCTTGAGGGCAGGGGACAAGCCTTAACCCTTGTTTATTATAACCTTTTACCCGTTTTAGTGCTTGCCACACAGTAAGTGCTCAACAAATATTTATGGGAGGAGAAAAAAAGAGGGTGGGAGGGAGGGAAGGAGAGTTTGTTGGTGTAGAGATGGGGGAGGGTGAAGGCTACAGAGACACTGAATCCAAAGAGGTAGGGTCATATGTGGGGACCCTGCCATGCTGTCTTGATGGATGAGCTTGATATGATGAAGGTGCTCGTGGCTCACTCGCTGCATACTGCTTTCTGTAGGTGCTAACACTGAGAAAATAAGGAAAAACAACCACCTTGCACTCCTAGATCCTTTGGTCCTCCTCCTTCCCCCACATTCTGGAACTGGCGCTGAGACACATCCATGAACCTCAGATAACAAGGAGGAGGCGGTGGGCTGCCGCACTCCACCGGGACTCCGAGGCAGCGTCATTGTGATTGCCGGAGGTTTCACCAACACAAAGCGAAGGTAGCTTTGAAAACAAACCAAAGGCTTCCGGATGAGACCGAAATTCCTTCCCCCCGCCCCTTCTACGAAAATAGGCACAATTAGGAGGGGAGGACTCACTTTTACTTGCTCAGGACAGAGCACCACCGCAGAGTGGGAGGGGCGGTTGCTCTGGCAGCGCGGAGGGCCAGGCAGGACGAGTCGCTTCCCGCTTACAAGGCACCCAGCTTAAGACAAGTGCCTCCATCACGGAGGCTCGTTTTCCTCCTCTGTGAAATGGGGATAAACACTGCCTTCTCCACGGGACTGCGGTGAGAGTGAAATAGCAGGTGCCCTGAGTAACGTAGTGCAGTGTCCGGCCTAGAGGAAGCCCTATGAAAGTGTTAGCTGTTGATCACCATGATTATTTATAAAAAAAAACAAACTATGAGGGAGTAAGGATTCAAGTGCTTAGTAACGTAGACAGCGGTTGCATGATATTTCAGAAATGCTGTTAGATGTTTTGGTTGTCTGGTGGAGCAGTTAGTTTTAAAGCACTCGATGTTCCTTAAAAAGTCCTGTTTTTATTTTATCCCACTCACGTGCCTGTATTTATGTGCTACAGGAAGTACAGCACAGTGGTGTTGCCACCTTAGCGGTGTCGTCTGCTCGTCTCCTACTTTCCTAGGCCCGACGTGCTAGGAGCACAGGGTAACGCGCCTTCTTCACTATTACGTTTTAAACAGTGTGTGTTTGTAAGAACTTTGCAAGAACTTTGCAACTTGAACTTTGAGGAACCCAAGTCCAACTAGACAACATGCTATGCTTTGGGTTGAAAAAATTGCCATGCTTGTAAAATAACTTGACATCCAATATTTTATTTATTGTAGTTTTTAAGTTTTTTCAGTTTATTTGTTATCCCTCTTGGTACAGAAGGTGGAAACATTTTCTCTCCTGTGTCTACAATAACAGCTGGGAATTTGTGGAGAGGGAGGAAGGGACAAAGAAAGAGAATGATTTGTTCTTTATCAAAACATTTGATAGCAGGAAGGTGGAGATTAGAATAAATGAGGAAGACAAAGGGCGTAGGGAAGAGGAAAGACCCACCCTAGATAAATCTTCAATAATTGTTCATCAAGCCCCGGCTGGTGTAGCTCAGTGGATTGAGCTCAGGCCTGCAAACCAAAGGGTCTCTGGTTCGATTCCAGGTGAGGGCACACGCCTGGGTTGCCGGCCGGTCCCCAGTAGAGGGTTGCAAGAGGCAACCACACATTGTTTTCTCTCCCTCTCTTTTTCCTTCCCTTCCTCTCTCTCTAAAAATAAATAAAATCTTTAAAAAATAATCATTGTTCATAAAATGCATGAATGAAATGTACCAGCCTTAGACTGAAAGTTCCTAGAGAGAATCAAGACATAATAGCCATCAGATACCCAAAGTTGTGGGACAGGCCAGATGGAAAACCTACACAACGAATTCAGCAGAGGGGTGGTTACATGACTCTTGCATTCTCAAGCCCCTGTTGGAGGCTGTTGATGAGGGTTTCTTTGGAGGGAGCTAATGGGGATGGGATATGGGCACCCACCTCATCTCACCAAAACAGGACCCCTTGGAGCTTGAGCTGTGTCTCCTGCAGCTGTGTCTCCTGCAGTTGGGACCCTGGGAAATTTAGGGGAAAAGACCAAAGCTGGCTAATGCTTTGGCTTTGGCAGCAGAGCAAAGAAGGTTGCTGCTGCTTCTGCACTGGCCCACACTCCCAGAATTAGTTCGGGCAAAGAACGCTCCAAGGAGCAGATATATATGCCTCTGCAGGGAGAGCCACTGCGGGAAGCACCTGAGATCTGTTCAGTAGGGAACGCTTTGCTGTCGCGTTGAGGAGGAGTCAGATGGGAACTGCAGTGGTTTCTAGGGCTCGGGGTGGAAGCTCCTGCTGAAGTAGAATGTTTTGCTCAGTTTAAGAGAGACCACCTCAAATGAGAGACCACCATGGGCTGGGGGAGGGGGCAGGTGTTTGAGGAACTCACAATAATTCCACATAAGAGAAAGTCAGTTTGGGCAGCTGCTAGGCCTAGGGAGTGTGACACCATCTTACCATGGTCCTGATCAAACAAGCACTTTTTGCCCACCTTCCCTTTTCTCCTCTTACTCTCTCTCCAGGAGGCATCAGGAACCCTATTTAGCAAGATGGGAAGAGAAGATTTATACCCTGGTTCACTCCTTGCTGAAAGCCCCCTGAATAAGGTTAGCAGTTTCTCTTACAACATGGATGCGGATATTTTAATTCACTGCATTGAAACTGTGTTTGTAGTTGTGACCAAAAGTGAAGGTAGGAGTTTTAGCTCCTTGGGAATGACTACCAAAGCCCAGGGGCACGCTAACGTATACCCAGTGGCAGAGGAAGATCCCCCCATTGCGCCCCCGATAAGTTTAAAGGACAGTAGGAGGTTTTTATTATATTCCATGAGTTTGGGTTGTTCAACTTACTGGCTACAGAATGAATTAAAAAAAATGAACAGATGGGTAAATGAATGAACAAGTGTGGCTGATATTAGGATGCACCGTGATTCAAATTTCCACCATTTAAAAATTGAATTCTTGTAACATTGTATGACCTTCAGAAGGTATGCAGTTGTAAGTGGTAGGTTATTCTGTAGGTCTTACCTATATTAAGATTCTATCTTGAATTTATAGCACTCTGTGTGTTTCCTGCTACCTCAAAAGGTGTAGCAAGTGAAGGGTGTTAGCAATGTCTGTTTGCTAGGCCTCTAACTAAATCCTTTGTATAACCTGCTCAAAACCTTAGCCAGCTGTTCTGCTGAGATGGTGCTGAGAATGCATTCATACTCAGGTGCAGATCAGTTACGGAGTTGGCTATGTGCTTATTTCCACAGGCATTTTTGCTTTAACAGTTAAAGTGCCCAAGTTCAGAAAAGTGATGCTTTCACGGTGGATTTTGGGCATCTGCTAGAGGCAAGAGTCCATGGAGATTTCTTTGGGAAGGGGCTCCCCAGTCCCCTAGAAACCATACTTGGTACGTCCAGAGTGCAGGACACCTGGGTGGTGCATACCATAGCCCAGCTTCACTTGCCCGAGATGGGGAATTGAGACCGTGTTTAAATTACAACGGCACCATGCGAATATGAGCCACTGTGGTTATCCCTGTTCTTTCGTAGCTGCAACGGCCTGCAGCAGACCTGCGAGCTCTTCTTAAAAGGTTAGTTACTCTGCTTGTCCTTATCAAATTATCTCCTTATAACTGGAACTTCCTGAGCATCCCAAAGGGCCTGAAGCAAGTCTCGCACATCAGACAGACATAGTTCTAAAATCAAAGGTGTAGTCCCTCGGGCATATTTCCTCTTTCTCCTTCTCTGCCTCACCTGTCCAAAAGCATTTCTACTTCAGATCCTATCAGTCCCATCTTACAGCTGAGGCAGAAACCCCTGCTTGGTCTGAGCTTTTTTTGTGTGTTAGAAATGATAAGAAACAGCTGTCCTCGGATTAATGCCATCGTCCCTGTTATGATTCAACCATTCAGCTTGTGGCACCAATTGTGTGTTAGATGAATGTCTCTCTAAATTCAATCACCCCAAAATAAATACATTGCAGTAGCCTCATTAAATAAAATTGGATGGGGCTGACTGATAGGAAATGAGGGAGAAGTTGAACATTTTAAAGCCGCATGCAGCCACTTGCCCTTCAGAAATCTCTTCTAGGCCCTTGTTCAGCTTCAGCACATTTAGTTGTTTCTTTTTTTAAAAGAAGCGTATGTATGTGTACCACTTGCACTCAAAAGATATATATTTTTAAGTGACATATGGTAAAATAATACGTTTCACACTGAGATAGTCATACAAAGTATGCAAATATGCAGATATGTTTATATGCAGCATCTCATATATAACATCTAGCATACATTATCCAGCTTGTTCAGCTGATCATTCAAATTATTTTAAAGTCAAACCACACAGCAGACACAGGGTTGGGTCCTGAGGGGATGTTAAATTGAGTCGATTCTTGCATTCGTTCATCCAACACACGCTTGCTGAGAGACCTATTCTGTACTGTGTTCTGTGCTCAGACAGCCTCTGGCTGGGGAAGATGCTGAGCACAGGGTGTCGGAGAGGGTGGACACAGCTAACTCTACTGAGAGGTTCAACATGCCATAAAAAAGAGATACAAAAGACCCATGAGAGTTTAGAAGAGAAAGTGGTGATTTATCTCTGTAAGGAAACAGAAGATCTTCAGGCCACAGGCAATGTTTGGGCTGAACCTTAAATCTGTGAACAGTTTCAAAGTTAAGACCCTTCTAGGCTAAGGGAATGGTGTAAACGAAATGAAGATTGTGCATTTTGGTAAGGGGCTGGGGAACAGAGGGCACAGAGGCTCATCGGGGAATTGTAGATAATGCTGAGCACACAGGTGAGAGCCCTCAGGCTGGGCTAAGGACTATGAACTTCATGCTACCCTCACTTGGGGCCACTGCAGGAATGATATGATCAGAACTGTGCATCAGAAAATTTAATCTGGTAGCAGGCTGTGGACAGAGTTGATTGGAGGCTTTAGAGACGGCAATCCACTTAGGAAACCATCACAAAAGTTCAGGCCAGGGATAAACAAAGGCCCAAGGTAGGATTATGGCAAATAAGCACTGGAGAAGCAAACATTCATTTTTAAGGGAAAAAAAATCAATGAGTCTGTGACTGTGGATGTTTTAGCTGTGTTCCTCTGGCCGTTAGATTTATCTTTACTGGTTAGGGCTATGTGGGAGAGAGGTTTGGATGGTTCAGGTCCCAGGCAGGAACCAGAATCTAACTGATGTGGTGCTATTTGCAGAAGTGTGGGTGGGGCTAAGGGGACCACCAAGGGTGGTGAGGCACCCGGAGAGTAGCCAGAGTGCGAAGAAGCTGTTATCGTCCCTGAGGAACAAGGGGAGAAGATAGGGGTGCCAGTTTCCAGTGAGACCTGGAGCTGTGGAGGAGGTGCGGTCTAGGAAGGACAGTCAGGGGAGCAGGAAAGAAAGACCTTTACCTCTCTCTGTTGCTGTCCTTTGGTCTGCTGGTTCCTTTCATTGGCCACACTACACTGAGAAGGTGATTAGGTAATGCAGTTACAGGGGCAGGCCTCTCAGGGTGCAGAGCAGGGGAAAACCTGGGCAGAAATACAGAGCAGGGGAAAATCTGGGCAGAAATACATAGGGGGGTAGGGAATGGAGAATAACCAAATACAGCTAAAATGTGCCATATGTTCAATGGTGTTTAGTGTCTTGGAGCTTCTTAAATCCTAGGGATTGCAAACAGAGGGGTGTCACCAGCAAGCCTGATTCCAATGTGGTAGTTACCACATACTTGATAATAAGAGCTAGTAGTAAAAGCTAAATAATGGAAGGGGAGGGCCAGGCTCAGGCACATAACTTAACTGTGGAATCTCAGTTTATCTGTAGAATAATGATATTAATTCCTGCTGTGTCCACTCTGTAAGGTAATTCTGAAAACAAAATTGTAGAACTACTTTAGATAAACTTTGGGCATAAATCTCTAGAAAGCTGTGAAGGATTGTTATTACCATCTGGGATCATGCCTTTTTAGTTTGGGTGCTCTCCACCCCCACCAGCACAGTGCCTGGCCCAGGGGGCTGCTCAGGCAGCTTTTGTGGCATTGAATTACTCGCATTTTGCTGTGTATAATGTGCACCCATGTTTTTGCCCAAACTTTCAGGAAAAAAAACATCTTCCACTTTAATATTTTTTAAGTTTTTAAAAATTTCTTTTTCTTTTAGATTTTATGTATTTATTTTTAGAGGGGGGAAGGGAAGGAGAAAGAGAGGGAGAGAAACATCAATGTGTGGTTGCCTCTTGCACGCCGCCTACTGGGGACTTGGCCTACAACCCAGGCATGTGCTCTGACTGGGAATCGAACCAGTGACCCTTCGGTTCATAGTCCAGCACTCAATCCACTGAGCCACATCAGCCAGGGCTTGTTTTAATTTTTTAATTCAGTTTTTTATTCATTTATATTTAGATACTTGTGTTTTGTATTATAAAGGAATTTCAGCATTTATGTTTGAACATATTAGGGTACAAGAAATTTTATGTACCAAATCATTACAAAACACAAAAACAGATAACAAGGTATTTCAGGTGCCACCCCATATATAAAGCTCATCCTTATTTTTCCCACAGAAATTTGGGCAAAAAAGTGTACATTATACACAGCAAAATACAGTAACTTAAATTCTGAACACCTCTACTCCTTCCCCCTTGATTCATGCACAAGATCTTTCAATCAGCTTTGTCACTGTGGGGCTTTTTGCCTTCTCCAGTACCTTCCACCCCTCTAATAATCCCTCAGGAAAATATTAAGACCATTCAGAATTAAAATAATTGGAAACTATTAAACTTCACTTTATCACGGAAAAGTTCCTTCCTGTGTTCTCAGAGTAAGACATTGTTGGCAGCTTTGACCAGGAATCCCAGGTCTAGAAGTAGGATTCCTTACCTGAATTTTCTAGTTCCCATTCACAGCTTAAAATTGCCACCCACAACTGTGATTTGGAGGAGGCAGCAGTTTGAAATATGGAAAGCCCTTCCAAGCTGTATGGAATCTCCAAATCCCACGTGTGAAAAGACTCAGTTCTTGTATTGTAATTGACCTTCTTAGCCTGGCCCTTAGGGCTAGGCCCTAAATGAGATATTAGGCTGGTTCCATCTCTAATACTTATGATTTTGCTTTCAGATCTCTGATTTTGCTCAAGTACTTAGATGAAATGCAGGCAGAGAGCTCCCTGCTGGGAAATCATCTGGGGAAAGCTCTGTGTATTGCTTGCTACAGCAAGCACAGGGAGACTCCTGCATCCTCAGGAGGGCTCCCCATTGGCTTGTCCCAGACATCAGCATGAATAAATCTCTCCTGAACCCCCGGCCATTCCTGAATGCTTAGGTGGTCTGCTGTCCTCTGTTCCAGGGGCCTGTTGACATAATTGCTTCCAGAGGCGAAGGACCTGGAAAAAACATGTACGCAGCTCCGCTGTAGGTGTGGAACACGGAGATAAGATCATTGGGGTGGGAGGCACAGTGTGGTTCCACCCAGCAGCCATTTCAGGGAGTGAGGGGGCAGTCTCCCCCAAAGAGGACACTTCCTTGTGTCCACAGCTCTCCCCTCCAGGCTTGGAGTCGTCCTCTCCACTAGGCTGGCT
Source organism: Macrotus californicus (assembly GCA_007922815.1). Taxonomy (NCBI): domain Eukaryota; kingdom Metazoa; phylum Chordata; class Mammalia; order Chiroptera; family Phyllostomidae; genus Macrotus; species Macrotus californicus. Next base: position 51,415 of record VMDR010000899.1, on the reverse strand, counting down.
GTGTGATCAGCACTGCTCAAAGGGTGGTCCTCAGATCAGCAGCAGCAGCAGCAGTGTCACGGTGGAGCTTGTTCAAAATGCGAATTATGGACCTCGCCCACACACCCACTGAATCAGAACCTGGTGGGAGAGAGGGGCTGAAATCCGTGTTTTAGCCAGGCCCCGAGGAGTTCACGTGCACTGGAAGTTCGAGAAGCACTGGTTTAGAATACAGATATTGCTTTGCTGAAGAAAGTGAAGATCTTGAGAGTAAAATCATATGCAGAGAGGTGACTGTGAGTTTGTCTTCATTCCCTTTGGGGAACGGAGATGCACACGGAATTGGGCTCTTCCAGGCCACCTTTCCTCATCCACTTTTTCTTACGTTTGCCCCGAGTTGTTTATTTCAGCGCTGAGGGTCCCGAAGAAGCGTGGTTCTTTCACTCCCCGCTCTCGCAGCTCCAGTTCGAGACCGCAGTCTTCAAGGCTGTCTGAATTCCGGTCCCACTTCTTCACCTCAGCTCCCCCAGGTATGAGTTTCTCTGGCCTTTCTCCTTCCTGGCTCAAGGGCCACGTTAGCTCTCCAAGAGATCCCTTTGCTCCCCTTTGCTCCCCCTTGTTTAAGTTTTCCTTTTTATTTATTTTAAACTTTTTTTCTTAAAGATTTTATTTATGTTTAGAGAGAGGGGAAGAAGGGAGAAAGAGAGGGAGAGAAACCCCGCTGGTTGACTTTTGTACATTCCCAAATGGAAACCTGGCCTGCAACCTAGCCATGTGCCCTGACTGGGAATTGAACCTGCGACCTTTCGGTTCCTAGGTTGACATTCAGTCCACTGAGCCACACCAGCCAGGGCAAGTTTTTCTCTTTTATACTCTACCTTCTTCACTTGGAAAAAAATAACTCTCTAGACAAAATTTTATTTCTTATTCTTTATATCTCTGGCATCTTCCTGCATCACTGTCCACAAGAGTTTTAAGACGTAGGGTCCTCTCCTTTCACCTCCAGTCATTGTTAGGTTTGCATTTGAAACAACTCAGTTTTATTCCATCACGCTTTCTCCCAGACTGGGTTCCTTCTAATCTCTTTGGTTTTGTTATACTGGGTGGAGGAGCATATGTCCTCAGGTACTATGAGAAAGTTGCCAGATTTGGGTTGGGAAAAACATAGCCTATTCTGGCTGTAAAGTAATGGGAAGAATGGGAGGTTCCTGAGAGTGATCGACAGGGCCCAACTAGGCTTAAACTCAGCTCAACTCAATGTGCACTTACTGAGCTCCTGAACACCGAGTGGCCTGTGCATTGGGTGCTCAGGAGCAGGATGGTAACATAGAATGGTGCAGTTAAAAGCAGGATAAGGGTCCAACATAAAGACAAACCCTCTGTTAGCAGACTCCAGTTACTAATGAGGCATGCTCCTTTGCACATAGTAGACCCATAAGAAAATCTTTGTGAAACAAAGAAATTCCCTTTCAGGCTAACACGCCTTTAATCATTACACATGCCTTTCCACCTAACTGCTGTGAACCTGGGTCCCACAGAGAGCCTGTGGAAGTGCTTTGTGTTGCAAGGCTGAGTGCTCCCATGCTTCCAGGCCCACCTTCCTTCTGCTTCCATGGTGAGGGATGGGGCTTCAGCGGGACGGAGCTTTACTGGAAAATGTGAAGGAGACACTTGGACTCAAGACAAAAGGGGATTTGTAAACATGTTAGTCTTTGGGGAGATCTCACTGCAAATTGCTCTGAAGAGTGTACGTAGAAAGGAAAAGGACAGACAAAAAGAAAGGGTGAGGAAGGAGACGTCAAGTTTTAAAAGCAAACAGAAAATTATAGCTTAGATGGATGGATTTCTTTCACTAATAAACCTAATGGCCCAAGGAGTCTCACTTGATTATTAGCAACTGTATTTAAAATATGAAAATATAATTAAAGTTTTGTAGGTGCAAAGTACTTATCAGACCCTTTATTGCTCCGCTCTGTGTTAGCAACTTATGCCGTGCCTGAGTGGAGGCCATGTGCACTGGCATAATGAGGAGAAAGGACTTAGGTCCAGGCCCAGCTTTACCCTCGTCAGAGTGTGTGATCTTTGACACGCCCCTTCCCTTCTTGGTGCTCCAGTTTCTTGTCTGTAAAATGAGTAGCTTAGACTAGGTCGGTGGTTCTAAATGTGTGACCCCTGAACCAGCAACATCAGCAGCACGTGGGAACTGGCTAGAAATGCACATTCCTACTGCATCAGAAGCTCTGGAGTGGGGCCCAGCAATCTGTCTTTTAACAAACCCTCCAGGGGATGCTGATGCATGCTCAGGTTTGAGACTCACTGGACCAGTCATTGTGTTCCTATAAATGAAGTACTCGCAGCATACGCAAAGCAGATGTGGAAACTGAGGCAGATATTGGTGCTGTGCTCTAGGCCACCAATTCACAGATGCTTGGCCCATGGGCTGCTGAGGGGCTGCTCCACATGGAGTGCGCTGAGCCACAGGGCCAGATGACCACGTGGGCACAATAAGCACACGCCCAGGGTACTAGCAAGATAGGGCCATTCACCATCATTTATCTTTGTATGGAAAAAAATTGATACCTGATGTTTCCCAAGGAATATTAAAGTGATTCTCACAGGGCAATTCAGAACTTAGTTAGACCTCTTTATATTTAGTTTATAGTTTAGAGCCTTTTTTTTAATTTTAAAATTTTCGGGCGGGATATGTAAAGTTCTCCATCCTGCCTTTCTCCTTGCTTTTCCTTGACGTGTTCAGTAAGTCACTTACCATACTCCATAGACTCTAAGAAGCACGTCTTTTTACCTCTGCGACGACAACAGATGGTGCCTCAGATCCGGTGAAACATGGGATATTGTTGACACCGCTGATGTTCCTTAGAAGTCATTCTATGTCAGGCTTTTGCCCATGTCCTTTCCTGAAGTCTGAAACTCTGATAACCACTGCCTAGAGTTAGAGTTCATGGGCAGTGTGCTCCATGATTAGGTGTCCTGACAAACTCAAACGGAAGGGGTTACTCGGCGCCTCGTAGAGCCCCCGTGGTTACAGTCGGCCCCGAGGTGATTCAGTGCTGGGACAAGCAGCTCCCTCTGTGCAGCTTGACCACTTTCAGGCAATGGTCCGTGTTCTAGAAGACAGTGTGGTGGGTGGGTAGACTCATCGCTTCCCCTCAAGGAGTTGGACATTCTAGTGGACATAACACAAGTGTCAACAAGCAATAAGAATGGAACATGCTAAATGCCATGATGACAAACATAAACCCTCTACAGAGGAGAAAAATACTGTCTGGGTTTGTTGGGTGTGACTCCACAGAGGAGGTGACATCGCCTGGGCCTTGCAGAATAAGAAGTCACTATGTGGAAAAGGGGGGCAAGCACAGCACGTTCAAAAGCGTTTCGGGTAACTTACAACAGGTGAATTTTATGGTATGTACATTATACCTCAACAAAACACTTCTAACAGATGTTTTAAAGGAAAGTGCTCAGAGCCTAAAATGAAAGGTGCCTTTGAGAAACGGTGAGGAAACCTTTGTGAGCAGCACAGGGGGCACCTGTGTGAGTGGTGGGAGAGGGGACAAGAGGGCATGGCTGTAGTCGGACGGTGGCGCTCTGTCGGCCGTCCTGGGGAGTTTCAGTGGCTGGCAGCTCAGGAGAGGGTTGAGTAGAACATGGATTCAGAAGCTGGCTGGATAGGCTGTGAAGCTCTAGGGTTTGTTGGTATCAGCCAGAAAAATTTGCTGTCATTTAGCACTAAATGTAACTCTGATTTTCTTGGCAGTCTGGGTGGAGGGGGGAGGGAAAAAGTATTGTGAGTTGGATAGCCTTCGTTGGCTGATAAAGAGAAGCATATCAGCTTGCTAAAGGGACAAATTATTTTCCTAGCTCTAAACTCAAAGGAATTTCTAATGTGCAGACTTGATATCAAAGTCCGTGAACAAAACAGTCTAAAATAATCTCACAAATTTCATGATTCTTTATACTAACTCCTGAGTGCATGAGGATGGCAACTACGTGACTCATGTCTGTAACTCTGAAGTCGGGGCTCAGTAAGTACTCGTGGGATGACTGGGTGACTCTCAGGGGCAGGGGAGGCGGGTGCTCAGGGCCCTTTGTTTCCTGGAGAGGACAGCGGTGCTGTGCTTAGCCACTGAGGTCCCACAGGGTGGGCACCACCACCATGACAGTGGTGGAGAGATGACCCTGCAACTAACTCATCGTGGGACTTGGGATTAGGTTTGGCTGCAAACAACAGAAAATCCAGAATAATAGTGGTATTAACACATAATGGGCTAATTTTCTCTCATGTGTTTTCTTAAAGTGAACTCATGCATGTGACCGGCACCAGATTTAAAAAAAAGAGAGAGAACATTACCCAGAAATCTTCTTGTATCTTCTCCCAGACACAAATCCTACCCAAGAGTCATAGTACTCTCTTGACCTCTAACATACAGATTCGTTTTGTCTGTTTTTAAACTCTGTGAAATGAAATTATTAGTATGTACTGTTTTTGGCTGGCTTCTGTTTTAACCTCTTTTTATTGCAAAATCATACGAAGAAACAGAACACTATAAACAAATGTGTTTTTTAATGATTCTTATAAGGGTTATATATCATGAACTCTTGTAACCTAGATCAAGAAATAGAACTCAGGCCCTGGCTGGTGTGGCTCAGTGGATTGAGTGCCGGCCTGTGAACTAAAGAGTTGCCAGTTCGATTCCCAGTCAGGGCACACAGGCCTGGGTTGTGAGCCAGGTCCTCAGTAGGGGGCGCATGAGAGGCAACCACACATTGATGTTTCTCTCCCTCTCTTTCTCTCTCCCTTCCCCTCTCCAAAAACAAATAAATAAAATCTTTAAAATAAGAAAAAGAAGAAATAGAACTCGGCAAGCCAACCAAGGGGCCCCATGGTCACAGATGTCACGCTGGTCGCTTGAACTTGGCCATGGTGGGAGCATTTGCCCCATGGAAACTGGCAAATGAGGCAAGTCAGGGCTTCCGCCCCAGGGAGTCAGTTGTTAGACTTTCGTAAGCACACAGCTGGGTACTGTTCATGGAGGAAAGGCAGGAGAAATATTTGAATTCTTTCTCTTTATTTACCAGCTTTCAAGATAATCAATTGTTTCCCTAGCATCCTCCCAAGGTCACCAAATAGCTCTCTATGCATCATTACGAATGCGTGAACTCAAACATATCGGATGAATTTCAGTCTAGCGCTCTCATTCTTACTGAGACTCAGACTGTCCCATCATGGGCCAGGCTGGAGATAAGACAGCAGGGCCCTGCCAGCTGCTTATACTCGCCATTTATTGCAGTTTCTAGCCACCATCTCCATACTTGTTTTCCACTTGTCTCATCTGTTTCATATTCTTTCTCCTATTATTGTTTGCCTTGTTTTGAATTAATCAACTATTTCTTTTTTAAATAATTTTTAAAAGATTTTATTTATTTTATTTTTTAAGAGGGGAAGGGAGAGAGAAAGAGAGGGAAAGAAACATCAGTGTGCGGTTGCCTCTCATGCACCACCCACTGGGGACCTGGCCTGCAACCCAGGCATCTGCCCTAGACTGGGAATTGAACCTGCAACCCTTTTGCTTCACAGTCCATCTCTCAACCACTGAGCCACACCAGCCAGGGCTAACCAACTATTTCTTAATTCAATGTATTGGGATGACATCAGTTCAGAAGACCATAAAGGTTTCAAGTGTCCAACTCAACAAAACATTACCTACACGCTACTTATTCCATTTTCCCCCTTTGAACTTAATTATACATTCTTTTACTGTTATTTTAGTGGCTCGCTTACCAATTACAACATATATTCTTGACTTCTTCTAGATCCAGTCTGCTTTTCTCTTTTTGTTTCTTAGTCTTTAGCATAGTTTTCCATCTTCAAGGTCACCTCATGGTCCCAAAGGCTGCTAGAGTTCCAACTATCATATCCACATCCCTGGCAACAGGAAGAAAGAAAGAGGAAGAGGCAAAAGGGAGCACCCTATTAAAGAGCTTTCTTGGGAATCTCTTCCCATGACTTTTTAAATCCTAATGGGCACCTTTATGTGAATCAGGGCAGGCTAGGGAAGGTCAAGTTTCAGTTAGGCACGATGCCGGGCCTCCGCTACTGCAGAGGATGTGCCGAATGCATGCTGGGTAGGCAACGAGCAGTTGCTGCCCTGCTTTCTCTCTTCAGACCTCACCTGAAAAAGCAGGCAGTGGAATTAAATAACACCTAAGGCAGCTTAAGGATTCTCCGTAAAGTCAAAAATACTTTCATCTCTCTGCCTTCTTAATAATTTAAAGACAAATAAGCAAATGTTTTTCCTTAATTAAAATTCTGTGTTACCTTTCTGAACCTTTCTAAAACTAATTTTTGTGCTGTCGAAATCTAATAGAAAAGTGAACAGTTGAACAAAGCTCTCCATCCGGCTCTCGGAAAGAACAATGTCCTGTCCTGTCTCCCTTTATCTCCTACAATAATCTGTATTTTTGTCATCGAAAAATACTTGAGGCCAGATTCTTTGCATAATTTAGACGAAGATTATTACAGCAGTTTTGTTCAAATGTTTTGGGAATGTGGCAGTGTTAGGACAACACAGCAAGCTGTCCGTGGGTGGGGGCGGATGGGGTAGGTGCAAGTACACAGCATTATGGGCTGAGAACTGTAGGGCCCAGAGGGACCTCCCACATCATTTTATCAAATCCTTTCATGTCATGGGTAGACCAACTAAAGCCCATTCTAGAAGATATTACTTACACTTTTTTTCATGTATGACCTTATTATCATTTACTTCTTAAAAATCAATCTGGCCGCTGTTCACGGGGATGTCACAGAGATAGATTGCCGATGGCTTGTGGCAACCTGTCTCAGGCAGTGCTGCCCTAGACTGTGCACAGGGAAAGCTGGTGGAAGTGAGCACTATCCTCAGAGCACTGTGCTGGCAGGGAGACCAAGAGGGACAGCACCCGCCGACCTCCTTGCATGCCATCTGCACCATGGGGGTTGCTGCGTGCAGGGCTCCCTTTAGCGGGGCTGAGCTGGCTCTGGGTCTGGGGTGGGTTATGACGGTGGTGACGACCATCTCTTGAGTTGTGCTCTTCCTTCTGCGGTGTCTGTACGCCATCCCCGTGTGAGGCAGGCAATGCAGGCGAAGAGAATATTCATATTTTGGGAGGGAGCTACTTTACATGCAGGTCAAATCCCCTTGTTCTACAAATGTGGAAACGGGCCCCATGAATATAACTAACCTTCCTGAAATCTTTAAGTTAGCTAGAGGAAGAGCAAAGCCTAGGATTCAAGGTTCCTAGGCTGGTCTCAGAAGAACAGCTGAACTGAAGGGTATAATGTGTAAATGTTATAGATCAAACCCATTGAGTTTGGTTCAACTCTAATCTCTTAGGAACAAGCAGATTTTCATTGTTTATGTTTCTTAGAGGTATGTTACTCATGTGAAGGAAAAGAGCCACAACTCTTAATGAAGCTAACATGTGATTAATTATTTTTTAAAATTGCTTCTCTGGGGGTTGTCCCTGAGCCAGTCTTTTCTGGCCAATGTTAACATTATCTACATCTTGTACTTCAGCTGTTCTGGACCGTTGTGTGCAAGTAACACGCTGTACTTGAACTCTCAAAGTTTTTAAGAATTAGGTGTTAAGTGGCAAATCAAAATAGAGATATTCAAAAGAATAAAGACATAGTTAAGAAATTATTGATATCATTGTAAACGAGATTTGGCATATTTGCCTGATTGTTAAACTTGCGTGTCAGAGAGGTGAAGGTCACTTATCTTTTTGAGCATGAGCAAGTGCTATGGAATAATCAGAACCCACCAGGAGGAAGGGGCACTTTCATCCGAAGCACAGCTTCCTCATCTGTGAGATGAAGGCCTTCTGACTTTCTGTTGCTCTGTAACAAACCAGCCCAGAACGTAGTGGCTTCAAACAGTAAATATCAGTATTTTGTTTCCAGCTCTGCTATTTGGACCGGGCTCAGCAGGAAAGGCTCATCTGCTCCAAGTGACATCAGCTGGTTGGCTGAACTGAGGTTCAAGAGAGCTGGCAAGCTGGTGTTAGCTGCTGGCTGGGAGTTTAGTCAGTTTACAGACTAGGGACCTTGGTTCCTCTTCATCTGGCCTGAGGTTTCCCACAGCATGGTGGCTGAGTTCCATGCACAAATGTCCTCAGAGAGAGAAGTAGGTGGGAGCTATGTTGCTTTTTTATGACTTAGCCTTAGAGTCACTAGTGGAGTAAAATGCCTGTACCTGACAGACCTGCTACTCACTCTCTCAGCTTTAGAAGAGGCCCTCTTTCCCTTGTTTCCAGAGAACATGGCCTCCATGAGCTTCTTTGGGTGCCGTTTGGAGCTCCGTCCACAGATGGGAGAAAGAGAGGAAGGTAGAATAAACCAAATAGGGAGTCTGAAAAAGCGCTGGCGCCCGGATCTACAGGCCTAGTTCACACCTTCCACTGATTCCAGCTCGGTTTCCCAGCCACCTCTCCCCATTGGTTGTGGCTCTTCCCTGTGTGAGGGACACAAAACAAACCGGATTTGTCTTGTGGGCCTCCAGAGAGTTGAAAACAGTCACCATCTACCCTCATATGTCTAATTTTTCCCTCTGAAACGATGCCTTTCTGTACCAGAGGACTCAGGCAGTTGTCCGCTGTGGAACGGAACAGTCTCTGAAGAGTTTCAGGTGAAGTTGTCATTCCTCCCAGGGGCACATCCTCATGAAGGGATGGTGCTGAGGTTGCAAGAGCCCCTTTGGAGCTGAAGGCCCATGGAAGGAGAGCTCCATGCTTTTCTGGGTCTGCTGGACAGGCTCTCTTTGTTGATTTAGGTTCAGATTTTAAAGTTTCAGGACAGCTTGTGAGCAATCCGAAAGTACCTACTGAACGCTGTCAGGGTGGCACACCACGAGACGGGCAGAAACTTTCGTTTGTCTTTCTGGTGATGTGAGTAGCTGTAGGCAACCACCCCAACCTGGGACTCAGTCTGTGCCCAGGATGCAAAGATAACTTTGCCACCAATGATGCGCATTGTATCAGAGCTTAGAAGAAACCTCAGGGATCATCAAGTGGACCCCTCCGTGGATGAGGAAATGATGCATACTTACACCCATTGCTGTTCTAGCACACCTTCTGCTCTAACCAGTCATGCGGATCAACAGCCCACCCTTCTCTCTTCTCAAAATAGTCGTGCCCATGGAAAAGAAACTTATAAACTTGGCTAAAAGGCTTCTACCCTCAGCACCCTGGTTTCCTTATCTGTAAGGTGAGGGTGATGTCCTCAGGATGTCTGGGACCTGTTTCAAGATCCAGGACAAGTGAGGCTGGAGCTGGAGACGGAGCTAGGGACAGGATGCAGGCATTTCAATTCTCAGCCCCTCGCCTCCTAGCCTGGTCTCACCCCCGCACACAGTGAAATAGAAAGAATCCTTCCTTGCGTTTTCAGAACCACGTGATGCAATTATTCTGATTACTACAGAGAGCACTTACTACTAAACATGGGGATTCACTTTCTGTAATGATGGTATTCCATATCAGGAGACTTTTCGGCTCAATTAGCCCCAGGTAAGATAATAGAGGACGATGGAAGTCTGTGTTTTTATTTTTAAATATACAAGCAGTTGTTTAGACACCTTTGGTTTTTGTTATGGGAGAAGCAAGTGCTGGGTAAAGGTGTTGGTGTTAAACAATATTCATAATCAGAACACTGCTTGATTAACTTAAGTTCTGACAGCAATAATATTGGGCAGGCACTGTATGCACCTCTCCTGAAATCTGAGCAACATTCAAATAGCAACACAAACTTAAACTAATGATTTGTAGGATAAGCACTGTAAATATTGATAAGCACATGAAAACACAGTTAACTTCCCTTGTAATCAAATAAATACAAACAGATTTTTTAAAGTAATGAGATATCGTTTTGTTCCCTATGAAATGGGCAAAGTTTGCTTTGGGGAGGGTGTGTGTGTGTGTGTGTGTGTGTGTGTGTGTGTGTGTGTGTGTGTGTGTGTGTGTGTGTGTTAGCGCCCTGGTGTGGCAGAGGTGAGGCGGCGAGGGTACCTGCCCATGCACAGTGAGTTGGAGTACACACGCTCCTCCTGGAACGCCATCCAGCAGTCACGTGTCAACAGTGCTTTGACTCGGGAATTCCACTTTTAGAAATTTATTCCAAAACATAATCAAGGAGGCAGATGTTGCTTTATGTGCAAAGATGTCGATCATAGCATTATTTAGGGAGAATTGGAAATAAAATGTCTAAAAATAGGTGAATGGTTAAGTCAATTACAGTACATCTTCAGGAAAGAGCATCTGAAACCTTACCAAGCATGCTTCTGAAAACAGTTAACGTGGAAAAATGTTAGCCTGCCATGTTCAGTCAAAAGAACAGGATACAGACCTGTGTGTCAGACGGCCTACTTTGTAAGAAACAAAATAAATATAAAGTGGAAAAAATGACAATCTATGGTAAGATTATAGGTTTCCTTTTCTAAATGTTCCTGTATTTTCTAAATTTTATGCCATGGGTGTATAATATTTTCATAATCAGAAAAAATAAGCATTATATTTAAAAAGAAAAGAAGGGCTGAGGTAACTCCAGGCTGGTGTGCAGAGGAAACGTGCCTGGGGAGGACTTGGAGCCCCACCTTGCCTCCCCGAGCAGCTCAGGGACTTCCTTGTAAGTGACGCAGAGCCACCGCAGATAAGAAAAGTCCAGTATTTGTGAACATATCTTTAGCCAGCTGTAGATTCACCTCACTCTTCCCCAGAACCACTTGGGGCTGCTGTCGCCGACACAGCCCCTCACCACCGACCCGAACCACCCTGCTATTTCTCACATTCTTAAAGGCTTCACGAAATGATGTTTTCCAGCAGGTCCCCCGGTGTTCTAAACCATGCCCTCCTTTGGCCACTCTAAATCAGATTCCGCTGCAGATAAAGTACAGCAAGGTCCAGGATGACCAGCGTCCCCTTCCAGAACAAAAGTAAAATATCCAGGTAGACTTACCTCAGTTGTTTAGAGGCAGGGGCCCCTCAGGGGGTGATGTGGCCTGCCATTGGCCCCTGGCCTCATTCTTCCCCACCCAAGGCAGAAATCCCAGAAGGGAGAAGGTCACAGCAGCTACGCAGGGATGGCAGCAGCCTGCTCCACTCTGTGAAAGCAGGGCTCAGCTTTGGGTAATGCTGTTTCCAAGAAATCCCAGGACCTGAGAGGTTCCGAAGGTGGAGACCAGAATGAGGAAGGACCTCTCTTACACTCAACAAACAGTCTGGGAGTCTAGCGAGCTTGGCAGGGGAGGTGAAGACTCAGGTTATTCAAATATCTCAAGAGCATCTGGTAGGAGAGGGGTCAAAACTAGTTTACGTGTGACCTTAACGATGGAACCCGAATCAACAGGCAGAACCCACAGACAGATTTCAACTCAATACGGAAAGTCCCCTGGTTTTGAACATGATGTGTTTAAATATTTTTGTCAATTAATATTTGCACATGGTCAAACATTCAAAAGATACAAAGGTCTATACATTGAAAAGAATGGTGTCTTCCCATGTCTGCCTCCCCCCGCCCCCGCAGTGCCTCTGCCTTCTTCCCACCAGCAACCAATATGAGCAGTTTGGGTATTTTTCCAGAAACAGTGTATGGTTTTGTATAGTCTATTCGCAAGCATGCTATAAGCACACAATATAGACTATTCTCTACATACTCTTTTTTCATTCAAACTGTTTTAAGATTACTCTCCATTACTCCATATAGTGCTACTCCCCTCTTTTTTCCTTATTCTTTTAAATAAATTATGCAACTCTCTGTGTGATTGTACTATAATTTACTAAACCCTCCCCCATTAGTGAGCATTTAGGTGGTCTCCAATCTTTTGCCATTTTATAAAACACTGCAGTGAATATCTTTGTACATGTGGAACATATGTATAAATATATCTATAGAGTTAATTCCTAGAAGTGGAATCTGTGGGTTAAGAGATTTTTTCAACATTAAAATGAAAAAATATTTACTATTACTAACAATTCAAAATTCAGAAAACACTGAGGGTATATGAGTGAAAAGTCTAACGTTCACTCCTATTCTTCAACCTTCAAGTTCCGGTACCCGAGCCAGCCACCGTTATTCATTTTATGTGCATTCTTAAAGAATCATTTCCTTCTCTTTTTAAAAGTACAAGTGGTAGCATATCATATTCATAATCCTGTGCCTTGCTTTAAAAAAATTAACAATATACAGTGTCATGAAAATTGTTCTCAATCAGTAGTACCCAAAGAGTTGTCTTTCTCTTTTTTTACATTTACATGGCCTTCCAGTAAGTGGATGCGCCATAACCGATGTGTGCCTCCGTAACGGACGTTCAGGTTGTTTAAAATGCTTGGCTGTTGGTACACATTTTAATTTTTTCATTGTCAAATTTCTCTTCACAGAGATTGTACCGATTTATACCCCCACCAGTGAAGTGTAAGGGTTTCTTTTGCCACATCTTCAACTTCACGGTGTATTATGATGCTTTCTGGTCTTCGATACTGTGATAGGTAACACATGATATCTCAATGTTGCTTTTATTTGAATTTCTCTTAGGGATGAGGTGGAGCATTTCTGTAGATGTTTAAAGCCATTTATAATTGCTTTACCATAAATGGTCTATTCTTATCTTTTGCCCTTTTTTCTACTAGTTGTTGGTCTTTTAATAATTGATTTTTAGGAACTTTATATAGCATAAGGATATTACCTACTTGTTTGTCATATGTATAGCAAAAATTCTTCCTAACTTTTATGTATCTTTTTAAACTATATTTATAGTGTTTCCCCCATGAGGAACTTTTATTTTTGTGTAATAATATCTATTCATCTTGTTTTTAATGCTTATGGCCTTTTCTGCTCCAAGATGAAATCATTTCATATTTTCTTCTGTTACTTTTATGGTTTTACCACTTAACTCTTTGATTCATTTGGACTTTATTTAGGAATAAAGAATAAGATACAGGAAATAAGATAGGGATTTGGCTCTTTTTACTTTTCCAGATGGTCATGTACTTCATTTAAACTTTAGAGCTTTTCAAGGATCAGGGTCATGTGTGATTCATCCCTGTGCCCTCCACAGCACCTCTCACCAGTGATGACTAGCACTCAGTGAGCACTCACCGGGGCCAGGATGTTCACACGTCCACATGCTGAATGACTCCTATGCCCTTACTCTTCCCAAGATGGTACTCCCTTCATAGCACAGGATCCCCTCATAGCCTTTCCCATAGGGCCCCAGTCAGTGTTACGTGAGTGAATGAATACAGTTGCATATACTTCATTTGGGCCACATCCTGATTTGTATGAGCAATGAAGAACAGTTCATAGAACCCAGTCAGGCCAAGCACATGCCTCTACACATCCAGCATGGGCTTGGGCCATTGCGCTGGACTAAGCTCCATCCTGCCGTTTACCTCTGACCTCCATACAAACAGGTTAACTCTTGTGTGCTTCCGTTTTCCTCATCTGTGAAATGGAGTAATAATACCTCATTCAGAGGAGTATTGTGGGGGTCAAATGAGATATTGTCTACACTGGGGCCGTAAAGGACATCAAGGTGTGCCTTGAGAGATTATGGTTCAAGTGTGGGTAGTGCAGATATCATCAATGGCACACCCCTAACCTCTCTTCTTGGTAGGATGCAAAGAAGAGGGGAAGTCCAAATAGAGGACAGAGTTGTGGGAGAGGTGGGGATGCAAGCAGCTATTCCTGCTCTTCAAATGACCATTCTCTAGGCATAAACTAAAATTCTCTCTGGAGCCACACTAATGGACACATTAGTGTCAATTGACAAAGGTACCATATGCTCTGAAATGCTCTCCCATTAAGCTTCATGGGAAGTGGCAGGAATTCATATTCCATTATAGGAAATCTGCCATGATTTTAGCCTCTAGTAAAACACCCTCCTAGATCTCCTAGGCTTTGGAAGATTAGGCTACGCCTCCAACTACATGATGATGCACAAAACATCACTTACTTTAAGACAGAAAGTCTGTAAAGTCTTCCTGTAATGTCAGGTTATCTTTATCTGTCACTACAAGGATCATAAAGTCATCTTTAAAAAAAGTTTTTTTTTAATATTCACCCAAGGATATGTTTATTGACTTTAGAGCGAGAAGAAGGGGGGGAGAGAGAGAAAGAGAGAGGGAGAGAGAGGCACCGATGTCAGAGAGAACCATCTATTAGTTGCCTCCAACCAGGGATCAAACCCACAACCTGTGTATGTGCCCTGACCCAAAATCGAGCCCACAACCTTTTGAAGTACTGGATGATGTTCTAACTAACTGAGCCACCTGGCCAGGACAGCATCTTTTATTTTTGAAAAAATAATATATGCTTTCATAATAGATTATTTTTTTCACTTTGGCTATTTGGTTCCAAACTAATCAGTATGTATAACAGTCATTAATCAGGGTTCAGATTACGAAAATACATCATATCTCCAGTTCCATAAATATGTGATTTTTCACACTTCACCACCTTAAATTTATGGTACCTTCAGCATTCCTTTGCCAAATGTATCATCTCTTTTCGTGTCACTCAATGTGCAAACAAAAGGAAACAATGAAAAAGAAGAAGAAAGACCCAAGCTCCACAAACTGAAAGAAAAAGCAAACTGAAGGTGTCGAGATGTGGGAGTTCCCAAGTGCACAGCAACAGCTCCTTTTTGTGGCAAGTCTACAGCACCCTGATGGTACAGCAGGTGTTTGTCCTTATTGTTTAATCCAGTCCTCACAGCACTCCTTAAGGTCAGTATCATCTTTTTGTTGTGATAGGAAAACTGAGAGGCTACACTAGTTGCCCAAGGTCACAAGGCTAACAAGGGCTGGAGCTGGCATTCAAGCCATGTTGGACTCCACAGCCTAGCTCCTTCCCAGGACGTCCCTCTGCTTCAAAGATGAGACTAAACACAATGTTGCAGTTCACAGCACAAAGTAACAAAACATGAATAAAGCCTTGTTTTTAAGAAAATCTAGGCCATCCATCTCTCTCCCTAGCCTACAGGGAAGATGGGAGAGAGAATGCCTCCAAGACTCTCCCCTGTGCCAGGGGCCTCTCCACGCACGATTTCCAGAATTTAGTGTTGCGAGACTGTTTTCACTGAAGAGGGTCCAGGCTGGCACCATCTCTCCATCCCCCAGTTCCCTCCAGTCAGGTTTGCTCTGCCTTGACCCGTCGTCTCCGTTAGGCTTCTGTTTAATGGGATGTGAAATGAATAAAAGATTCCACCGGTCTCCCTTCCACCAAAGTTAGAAAAACACTGATGTGCCTCTATTTTCTGTTTTATAGATGAAGACACTCAGACCCAGGGAAGGCTTGACCAAAAACATGCAGAAAGGCAGGACTGATCCTTTTCTCTTTACGGTTTTAATTGCTAGGTCGCTACAGGGAAACTATTAGGGTGGCAAAGACAACCACCATGGGAAATATGTTCTAAAAGCCTTTCCAGCCTGTTGATCTAAGTGGGGGATGGTGGCTGACCCAGATTTCTGGTCTGGCTCCAAACCTGCTTGTTGGATTATGTGGAGCAAGTTACTTGACCTTGCTGAGTGTTTTTATCTGCAAAACGGCCACCCTACTACCTGCTTGGTGGAGTTTTGTGGTAATTAATAGTATATTTTTAAAACCCAGAATATAATAGATGTTCCTTCCCAACCTCAGAACATTCCCAGGGGTTGATCTCTGCCTGGAAGCTCTATCTCCCCTCTCCTATTCAGACATAGCTAATGTGTACTCCTTCTTCAGTTTCTTTCCTTAGGCAACCTGGCTTTCAATGTAAACTCTGCCCCTTACTAACTGAGTGACTTTGGGAAAGTCAGCCTCAGTTTCATTATTGGAGAGTGGGGATAGCAAGGATACGCACCTCATCGCATTGTTAAAATGAGATAACATACGCTGCCTAGAATGGTGCCTAGCAAGTATTTGGTCTCAATAAATGGTAACAAGGGCGATTTGTGGGGTTTACAAAATAATTATGGAGAGTTCCCTTTCCTTCCTCAGTGAGCTATTTGCATTGTCTGGAAGCTCATAACATTTTCTCTTTATTCTTGGGGGATAGAAATTTCATGAGGGATTTTTTTTCCACCAGAAATGTTTCCTAAAAACATTGCTAATGTTTTTAGACATCCATTCTGCCAATCTCAATCTTTTAATGGGTGTATTAAGAGTACTTTGATGTAATTATTGAAATGTTAGGGCTTATGTCTGGTATTTTATTGTTTATTCTTCTCTTTCCTTTTTTCCTGCCTTTTTCCTGTCAAACACTGGGGTGTTTTGTAGAATTCCAATTTGAGTTGTCTACAGTGTTTTGAGTCCATCTCTGTGAGGTTCTGTAGTTGTTGGTCAAGTATGAGACTGCACATACATAACTTATTGGTGCTCACATTTTATTGCTTCAAGTAAAATGTACATTTAGGTCTCTTTACCCTTTCTCCCTTTTAATAGAATTGCCTTAAATATTACCTCTACGTATATATTGAGGACATCTAACAATAATATGATTTTTGCTTCTACTACCAAATATACACTTAATATCAAGAGGAAAATGGTAACATGTTATATTAATGAATATTTTTCTCCTTTCTGTTATTCTTTCTTCATTGCTTTTATTCCAAGTTTTCTTCTTTTATTGCTCCCTTTCTGTTTGAAGAGTTTCCCCTCAACACCCTTTTAGGGTAGTTCTGTGGGTCACAACTCTTCTTAGTTTTTCTTCATCTTAGCCTTCCCCTTCATCCCTGAAGGGTATTTTTTTACTAGATATAGAATTCTGGGTTGACAATGCTTTCCTTTAAGCAGCTGAAAAATGTTGTACCTTTGTCTTCTTGCCTCTATGATATCAAATGAGAATTCTGCTGTCATTGGAATTGGTTTTCTCCTGTAAGTCATGTGTAATTTCTCTCTATTTTCAAGAAATTTTGTCTTTAGTGTTCAGAAGTATAATTATGAGGACTTGCTGTGAGTTTCTCAGCATATATCCCCTCTGGAGTTTGTGCAATTTCTTTAATCTAGGCTTGTGTCTTTTGCCAAATTTGGGGAAGTTTCAAAAATTATTTCTTCCCCTACGTTTTTTTATCCCACTTTCTCTCTCCCTCTTCTCTCCTTCTCTCCCTCTGATGTCATAAATGTTAGCTTATTTCTGCTCTTTTTGTTTTTCAGTCTATTTTCTTTCTGTTGCTCAGAATGGGCAATTTCTATTAATCTCCCCTCACTGATTTTATCCTCTCTTATCTCCAATCTACCATTAAACCTATCCAGTGAGTTTTTAGCTTTATTGTTGTATTTTCTAATGCCTTAATGTCCATTTGGTTATTTTTATAACTTCTAGGTCTTTGCTGTTATGTCCTATGTTCTCATTTGTTTCAAGAGAATTCATAACTGCTTGTTGAAGGACTTTTAGAGTGGCCGCTTTGAAAGCATGGTCAGATAATTCTCACATCTGTGGCTTTTCCGTTTTGACGTCTGTTGATTGTCTTTGTCTCGCTCAAGGCGAGATTTTTCTGGTTCTTGGTGTGATGAGTGATTTTTTTTATTGTGCCCCAGAAATTTGGGGTGTATGTTATGAGATGCTGGATCCTACTTGAATTTTCTATTCTAGCAGGCCTCCGCGGACACTGTAGTGGTGGGAAAGTGAATACCGCCTCATTACTGGTGGGTGGAGATGGAGGTCCAAGCTCCGACTCAGCCTCCGCAGGCAACATCCTGGGGTGGAGTGGGAGGTGCGTCTTGTTGCCTCGGGGTAGGGGTGGAGGTCCTGTTCCCCACTTACCTTAGCCTCTGCTGAGGAGGGGTGGGAGGGTGGGAGTGTTGTATGTCGTTGTTTTCGGTGGTGTTTGGCTGGAATAAGGTGGAGGTTGTCACAGAGGCTCCTGGTTTGTTAGCCTGCCCTTCCCCATTCCTTTGGCTGTGGAGGTCAGATTTTTCTTCAAGCTTATTTTGTCTGTTAGCATTTCCTAGTTGTGGGCTTCTCCAGTGTCCAGTCTAGGATATTTGGAGCCTACAAAGAACCACAGGGAATTCATTGCCATGTTGTTCCTTAAGTCTGGAGGTCCCTAGCTGGCCTGCCTTCTCTCTCAATAATCTATAAGTTTTCTTACTTTTGTTTGATACATGATGTCCAGGGGTTTTAGCTATAGTTAGCAGGAAAATAGGGAGGACTCTATCTCCTGTATCTTGTCCAGAACTGGAAGTCCTAGGTGTGTGTTTTTAAATTACAATGTGTTGCATTCGATAAGTTTTTTTCTATCTGAAAATGCAAGTTTCATAAAGACCATAAGATTTTATTTTATTACTTCTTTACTGCTTTGCTCCCTGCTTATTTTTGCTGCATTTAGTACTCTTATTATTTGCATAGCTTGTAGATTGTTTTATCCATGTTTTTTAATCTTTTCATTCATAATTTCCTTTTTATTTGTATTTTTGGCTTGGTACTGTGGGAGTGCTCTCTTGTTTTATCCTTCTGACCTTGAAATCAGTTTTCAGGGGTGTTCGTTCTATTTTTCACTTCCACAACTGAAATGTTTAAATTTAGAAATTGTCTTTTTTAACTACTCCAACCTGTTTTTTCAAACTTATCATTTTCAATCTCCACTTGAATCTCCTTAAAATTCTTATTTAAAAAACTTACTTTTTTTTCTTTTAAATCTACCTTAACATGAGTCCTCTCTTCTAGTTACTCAGCTTTCTTCATCTCCTTTGCTTTTGCACTACCCGTCACAGTTGGTAAAACACCAGACAGAGCAATCATTTCCTTTCATCCTCTCAATGAACATTCTGACCCCCATACTACAGGTGAAGAAATGAGACAAACTCAGAGAAGTCAAATGATTTGTATAAAAACTGGGATTCAGATTCAGGTTTACCTGAAGAAAGTGGTGACGGAGAGAGGTGGCACCTGGCCGTGGGGCTGTGGGGACCAAAGCAGTAGTGTGAAGCTTCGATCACCTGGCAGAGTCAGAGTGGAACTGACAGAATTGAGCCTGTGGGACTTACAACAAGCAGAGAGGCGAGACCAGGGTTGGGCCACACAAGGCACCACCAGCGCAACCTCCAGGGCAGATCTTTGAAGCTGATCTTAGGAACTGATCACTTAAAAGCTGAACCAACAGAGGAAAACTTAATTTTTCAAAGAAGTAAAAAGGAAAGAGGAAAAGATGCTAAAGTCCTCCTATATTTTTAAAACCATCCCTTCGAACACTGAAAACCTTATCATCTGAGGAATGAGATAAAAACTTTTCTGATAGGGGATAGCATGAACACAAATATTTTTTTAAAATTGTGATAATCATCTCCAAATCTATGCAAATATCCCGTTTCCTTCTGTTTCCAACCAAGTCATTAAGTCCATTCCATTAGCAATTGATTAAAATAGCAGTCTTATCAAGGAGCAGAGAATGTGATTAGGAACAAGAAGAGAAGTTTAAGCAGACAAGGCTTCTACGAAAGTGAAAGAAGCGATCTAGAAAGGAGACATATATTTCAAACTTTCACACTCCCGCCCTGCCACCTGAAAGTAAAAATAGGTCATTTTGGGGGAGAAAGGCTGTGATCAAACAAGGTTTGGAGAACACAGGGAGACTGACCTCTCTTCACTAATACACAGACAATAGACTTTCTAGCCCAACTGCCTACTCATATTGTGCCACAATTAACTGGACAATGCATTTTTAAGAAGTGAGCAGTGAATGTCTGCTTCTGTGTCCTAGAATAGTGTTTTTATAGCACCATTTCTCTCTGTAAAGCAACAATTTATTTGTCCTCAAAAAAATGAGATAACCCTCATGATAAGCACCCATTTCTTTTGCAGACAACAGCAGGATCTCCTTTTTCTGACTAGATAGTACTTCAGCTTCATTACTCTCAGAGAATCACTCAGTTTAGAACTCAAGAGAACTGGGTTGTCATACGGTATTATTCCCTCTTACAGAAGAGTAAACTGTAGCGCAGAGAGGTGATGTGATTTTCCCGTAGTCACACAGCAAGGTAGGGACAGAACAAGCAGCCGTCTAGGACACTGCTTTTGGACAAGCAGCTCACCAAAAGTTCTGGCACGGATCTCAGACAGGGTGATTCCTAATGGTCTTCCTATAATACTCCAGTGGTCCATGAGTCTTAGTTCACCCAAGTCTCAACGGAACTGCCTTCGATATAGATTGGTATTAAGTCAATCTTGAGTATTAAAAACATGTAACCAGCTTCTATGGTATAATAACACTCTCTTAACCAAACGATTCCATTCCCCATCCAATCTAAATATATATTTAAATCACTACACGTCAAGGCATAAGCACGGGGTAGGCACTCAACAATGTTGAAGGAATGGCCACTTGGGGGCCCCTTAAGGAATCATGTCATTTTAGGTAGGAAGGGGACCTTGAAGTCCATTGTATTCCACTCCTTTATTCAGTTGCCTGAAGAGTGAGAGGACCTGAGCAAGTGACAGAACAATATTAGAACCTCTTTGCCCCCTATTTCCCAGACCACGCTTCTTTTTTACACCTGCATTTTTCTCATTAATTTGATACGAAGGCATTAAAATTGCCAATTTGCTTGTGTTCTAGTATACAAAATAAATGTTTCTAACATCTCATTTAAAACCGCTACTCCATACAACATGACAGGGTCAGGGTTATTTTGGGGTTGGGGTTGTTTTGTTGTGTGTTTTTTTTTCAGCCAATGGAATTTGATCATTCTGAGGAAGAGCAGACACGTGCCCTAAATCACTGCAGACAGTAAAGCTGAAATTTGAAGCAGTAAACTATTCTATTTTGGGAACAATAGATATGAAGTCAGAAAGAGTTAGGCATTCTAAGAGGGAAATTGTATAGAAAAGCTAACTATTAAGTCAGCTCTCAGAAATATTTGAATGCAAAGGAGATTAATATGAATAAGGAGAAGGTAGGGGCACTTAGCAATGACAAATAGCACACTCATGCCGCAGAGAAAGCAAACTTTTAGCTGAAATGGTACTTATGGGAAATAAATTCAAACCTCAGATGGTTTAGTCAGGAAGTCTCATTAGGATGCAACACAGCTTCACATTATGGGTTATTACACAGTGTCCCTAAAAAGGGAGACACATCTGAGAGGGGCAAGGCATGACAAATAGCAATATGAGAAATTTCAGTCGTGCTGTATCTTGCTCTATATTAATAATGGATCATCTGATGATATCTTCTCATCAAAAATGGCTTCAGAGTGACAAAAACAGAGGTTAAATGTAATCTATCTTGAAATGACAGCTGCAAGTGTAAAACGCTTTTGAGAATCCTATGTATATTTTATTCACTGATTCATTCATTCCACAAATATCTAGAGAGCTCTAGGAAGACACAAATAAATAAGATATTGTCTTTCTCAAGGAGGTCTCAAGAAGACAACTGGGCAAATAACTCATCATAATGTGCCGCGCTTGGTGTGTTATTTGAAGAAAAACCAAGTACAGCACAGGCACAAAGGAGGGGCTGGGGAAAAACCTAGAGGAGAAGACATTTTTGACCAGAATTTAAAGGAGAAAGAAGACTTTGTCTAGCAGTTGGTGGTAAAGGTGAGGAAATGGGAAAGCCTCCCAGAGCAAGGTAAAAGCTTATGCAGAGTATTGGGCAGTGTGAGATTTAGACTCGCCTGCGAATCCCAGTGTGGCCCCTTTAACGCTTTAGAACTTTAAGTAAATGACTTCTTGGAGCCTCAGTTTCCTTCTTTGTGACAGGCGCATAGTAAATTTCACAGCATATACATACTGATTATAAGCAGGACTAACAGTGCTGACGAGCAGGTAATGAACACTGTTCCATCTCTAGTAACTCTTCTGAGAAACTTCCCAGGTTGCAGGTGTCCTTATGCTCCCTTTGCAGAGGAAGAAACCTAAAACTGAGAGGTTATGGAACTTCCCCAACATGGCGCCTGTTATTAACAAGTGGCTGCATTGGGATTTGAACCTGGGCAGTTTGACTCAAGACTACTTTTTAGCACTATGCTCTATGCCTTTCCTTACATGAAATAGTGTATAAAGCACTTAACACAATGCCTGACACATAGTAATAGATTAATAAATCATAGCTATTTTCCCTATTGTAAAATGTGACATGCCCTAGGAACATAAGGTATTTGGTGTACAGGTATGGGGTGATGTGGAAATGGGGCTGCGTCAGTAATAGGTCAGATCCCTGCGGGCGTTTACTCCACCCTCATCAAGAAACGGTGAAGCTCCAACTAAGGCAAGGGCAGTGGGATGAAGAAGAGAAGACATGTACATGAGATGGGATAATGATAGGGATGACCGGACTTCATGACCTGTAGGATATAGGGAAGAGTCTAGAATGTCCACAGGCTTCTGATTTAAGTGCCACCACTGGTGGAGAGATGGAAGCAAGGCAAAAGGGATAATTTAAAGGAAAGATGTGAGTTGGGTTTTGGCTCTGTTGATATTGGGGCACCTGAGGAGCATCCGGAGGAGCGGGCAGTTATGTCTCTGGGTTTGCAGAACAGAAGACGATCTGGGCTGAAGCCATGCAGCCAATAGAATCTCTCACTGAGGGTGATGGGAATGAAGAGACCAAGACAGGACATGGAGAACCTTGGCATTGAAATAGCTGGTGAAGAAAGGAAGGCTGAAGGAGAAGAGCAATCAGAATGGGAATGCAGTCAGAGTGGGGACCCAGGAGCCAAAGGTGAAACTGTTTACACATGAATACATAAAGCAGCTGAAGAGGCGGATGCTCCTGGCATGGGCAACCAGGAAACTGAGAGGGACAGAACAAGATTCCATAAGCAAAATTTGTACACACTGGACAAAAGAGTTTTGATTTTCCTTTCTGCAAATTTGGTTATTAATTTTTACCTACAGCACAATTTTGAAAGTTAAATTTTACTTAGAGATAATTGTAGATTCACAGGCAGTTGTAAGAAATAATAGAGAGGCACACCACAAATTTTTTGCTTACTTTATTTCCGCCAAAGCTTCAGAATTTTTTCATGTTTGTCCATGTCTCCTAATGGTGCTTACCCGGGGCAGAACTTGGTACACTATGTCTAGAGTGGAGACAGATGAGGGAAGCAGACCCTAAGGAGTGAAGGGCTAACTCAGCCCATAGATGTGGGTGGCAGAATGGCTGGGGCACTGAGAGAAAAGGAGCTTTGGGTGCAGGTACCTAGGAGGCCTCTCCAAGACAAAGCCTCTCCCTACAGTTTTTGGATAGAGGCCTGAATTGGGGGATGAGAGCTATAGAGGCAGTAAGTCCTAGAGTGCCTTTCTTCACCTAGGCCAGGTGGACTCTGCTGTGTTGAAGTTAATGGTGCTTTTTTTTTTTTTTATGAAGACCATACTTGTCAACTCATATGTGTGCTCTGTTCCATCACCAGAATGGTCTCACATGCCAATCTGATGGTGCCCCTTCCACACTCAAAACTCCCCTATGGCCTCTGACTCGCCTGCTTTGGCTCTCAGCTCCTGCACCTCCGTCCCTGGGATCTCTCTCACCCTGGGGTCTTTGCTCCTGTGGCTGTCCCCGAGAAAGCTCTCTGCACACTCCCTTTCATTGACCATCCCCGATGGCCTTTCCAGGAGGCCTTCTTCCCTCACTCAGCCAATGCAGGCACCTGCCATGGCCCCGGTGGCATCCTTGGCTCATGCTGTTGTTGTAAGAACTGCCCTGTAGCAACCGTCCACCAAACAGTGCCTTCCATGAGGGCAGGGGTTGTGCCTTCTTCCAAGCTGTAGCTCCAGTGTCGCACTCAGGGCGGGGACCTAGCAGGTGCTGAGTAGGTATTTCAGCAGGGAAAAAAGAGTTTGGACAGAGGCGTGCATTTGGTGGTTACGGTGGTTAGAGAGGTGGTAGACCTGGGACCAGAGGAGTGGGTGAGAGGGCCCAGGGCGTCAGAGGAGGACTGGGCACAGAGTCCTAGGGAACCCCAGCATTTAGGGTTTGCAGGTTTGAGGAGCACTCAAGGAGACCAAGAAGAAACGGTTAGAAAGGCCAGAGGAAAGGCGAAGGAGTCCGGCGTCTCAGCACCGAAGAGTTTTCAGAGGCAGGGGAAGTGGTCCATAGTGCCAGAAGTGAGCTCACCCCTTCCATCTCCCCTCAGCCCAAGCGCCTGGTGGTGGGGAGCAAGTCGGGCTCATCTGCATCCTCCAGAGTCCCACATACTCCGAGGCTCTTCAAAAGGCCTTGGCGTAGGCGAGCCAGGGGAAAGGAGGCGTGAGAAGCGGGTCGTTCCTTGGGACTCTTGGATTCCAGTTCTGGCCTCACCGCCGCCGGTTTGGGTGACCTTGGGGAGCCCCTCCTTCCTCTCCGACTTCAGTCTCCCTGTGGGTACTCGGCGGACGCAGCGTGCCCAGGCGGGGAGCTGGGGAAGGGTGGCAGAGGCAGGGCCCGCTTGGAGGCGGGACCGCCCACTGCGGCGGGCAGGGACCTCCGGGGCTCTCGGAGGCGGCGCGCGGGGCTCCTCCCCCGGGGCGGGGGTCGCGGCGCTGGCAGCTGGCGGCCCCGCAGCTGCAGCCTCAGCACCTGCCGCGGCCAGACGGCGCGGGCGCGGGCGCGGCCGGGCCCTACACCCCCGCCTCCGGCTGCAGCCGCGGCGCGGGAGGCGGAGCCCGAGCCGAGCCCGAGCCCAGAAGCTGCCCAAGCCTTGCCGGCGTCCGAGCCCGCCGCCGGGCGGGGCCGTCCCTCTCGGAGAGCGCCAGGTCCCCATCCGCGCGGGCGGAGCCTCCTCTGCAGGTAAGGGCGAGGTCCCGGCGCCGCAAAGTTTCAGGGGGACTGCGAGTCCCCACGCCCCGGGCCTGCGAGAGCTGCACACTGCCCGCCGCTGGGCTCCCTCCGCGCCGCCCTCCGCCGTGAGCTCTGCTTGCACCACCGGCCCCGGGTGACCCGCGACCACCTCCAGTCGTCTTGCCCTGACTCCTTGGCGAGTCTGCGGGCTCGTTCAGGGCCTGCAACGCTTAAATCTTTACACCGTATCGGTGTGTTGCTTAAGTTTTCGAGATCTGCATGGTGTAGTGCAAAGAGCGGCAAAGCAGGAGGCAGGAGCCCCGGGTTCGGGTGCGGCCAGGGCCAGCGCCAACTTTCTGAGTGACCTCCGACCATCCTGCCCTGCCGGGTCTCAATGGCCACACCTGGCCCGGGAGGGGTTCGCCAGGGACGATCACCAGAAGTGCCATGCCTGTATTGTCAATTTGTGAGTCAAGGGGCACCCCCGCGTGTCTCCGCGCCAGGGTTCCTTGGGGTTGGACAGGAATGTTGGGACTCGTGTACGTCAACATCGGGGGTCAAGTTGCAAACCCGCAGTAGCTTTGGCTGAGCTTTAAGCGGGGTGTTGAGTCAGCCCCTGGGAATATGCGATACTCCCGGGGCTGGGAACCGGTCCCTGGTGCCTGGTGGCTCCTCTGCCATCCATTGACGGTGTGTCCTTGGGCAAGTACCCCCACTGGTGTTGCCGCCTATAAAAAGGGGGTGGGGGGAGTGTGCACCAGGTGATCACTGAACTCTTTCCGCTGTAAATCTGGGGAAGTAGCATCTCCAGGTCTCTGTAGCTAGGGTCAGTTTGGGTAGAGGCAGTATTTTACCAAGAATCCATCCAGCACTTGCAAATGGATGCTCAGAAAATAACGGAGGCATTTGCAGTTTACTTTGGGGATCCCGAAATAGATACGGCAAGCACTGGCGAATGCTAGTCCTTCCTCCTTCAATGTTTTGGGCCATCATTAAATATTCAACGGCATGATGATTTGTTTTTGAAGTGGCTTATAGATCAGGAAGCGTTTCTGTTGGTGAGTCAGTTATTTTTGTGAAAACCTCAAAATAGTTGTTTGGGAAAAAATAATGCACAGTTTTAAGGGTCCCGACACAGACGCCAGCATCTACTTGTGTCTAGTGCAAAGCGATGGTTGAGATGTTTTCCAATCAAGCTAATATAAAGTCACTCCAGACCAGGCATTCTTGGGTGGGTGTTCGACATCGGCGTGCTGGGGGAGACCTCCGGTCTTGCATGTGCATGTTTCCCAGGACAGGTGAACTGTGGGGCAGCCACAGCAGAACAGGCTCAAGGTTTGTTCATCCTAGAAGGTGAGCTTTGTTCTTTTCCCCAATCTCTTAACCTCCCCCTGCAGCGATGACCATTTCCCCAGCGTGCGGGTGAAATCCATTACTATGAAAAGATTCTTATGGAAGCGAGTTTAGTACTTTCTTTCCTTGACTTCTTGGTTTTCAGCTTTATGAAATCAGAGGGCTAGTGAGAGTGTGGTTTGTGGATGGAGCAGGAAGAAAGCAAGACTGTGGTACACATTTGCCTTTCCTGCCCGGCACTCTGTAGTTGAAGCTAGTTTGTCCAGAGCCTTTAATCTCTCAGATGCATTCAAATGCCACCAAAATCTTTCTGTTCTTCATTCTTCAGTGCTTCAGCCAGCACTTTCTCACCACTCGTTCAGGAAGATGCAAACAGGGAAAATACTAATCAGCCATACCCTCAAGGAGCTCAGATTCTAGGAGGAATAAAGAGGATTAGATCACAGGTCGTTCGGGAGTTACTAACACCTGGGACCTCTGGGCACACTGAGGAGGGTGAGCTCTAACCGGGGACATGGAGGAAACCTGGACAGTGACTCTGGTGGAAGCACTAGATGAGGCAGGACACTTCAGAGCAGAGGACAGTGGACAGAGCTTCAGGAGGCACTGAACCTGGCCTTGAATCCACACTGGCTTTGGGATATTGGTCCTTTGAGTCTTACTTTTCTCACTTGTGAAAGGGAAATAATAGTAATTCCAAACTCGCAGGGTTAAATGAGATCGTGTGTAAAAGTGCCTGAGTGTTTGTTTACAATGGGTGTTTGATAACAGTTCCTTTTATTAGTGTGTTCATGGGCAAGCTCCATAAATGTTGCTAGACACCATTGGGGTATCAAATGGTGCTTTTTGTTTCAGCAGATGTATTGACTTAGAACCTCACCATGAGGATGGAGTTCCTGTGACAACATCCTTTGTATTCAAGGTGCCTCCTGATTCAAGGGGCAGGGGCTTTTTCTTACGTGGAGGGTGCTGAGCTCAGCCACTGACAGCCACAGTGGCCATGCCCTGTAAGTGCCGTTCAGTGCTGGGAAGCCGCAGAGTGGTTCGTGGGAATACGCAGTTCCTGCCTCCCACAAGCTCATCACTTCACGCTCAAGGCCCCGGGTGAAGGGATTTGACAGCCAGACACGGTTATAAATACATCAGCATTGTCCATATATACTGAGAACGGGGCACTGGCCCCTATCTGCCTTAGTGTAGGTTGCTGGGGATTTCTAGTAGCCAAGGAAGGAGAACAGGATGGGGTGTAAAGGACAGTGGTACAATACCTCGTGAGCCTGTGCAGCATTACGTAGCACCCACAATGCTGTACTTCATTGTTCATTCAACACTTATTCATAGAACACCTGCTCTCTGCCAGAGAATTCTTCCAGGTACTCCAGGAATGCCTTGGTACAAAAGGGAAGACCCCTGCCTTCCTGGGTTTACATTCTAGTTGGAGAAGCACAGTAAACAAGTAAATACATAAATAATTACAAGTCGTGCTAAGGGCTGGGAAAGAAATAAGCAGGGTAATGTGAGAGAAGGTAAGGAGGGGTGTGCCCCCTGTGAGGGTGGGCAGGAAAGGCCCATCTGAGTCACTGAGAGCTGAAGGAGGGAAGGGGTCAGTTGTGACAAGGAAGCCAGTCATGACGAGAGTCAGGGAGCGGCAGTCCAGCTCTGTAAGGGCCAGAATGGCTTCATGTGTGGGAAGGCAGACTCTGGAGCCATGCCACCTGGATGTGAATACTGGCCCTTCCAACAACTAGATATATTCCACAGTCAGGTTATTTAATCTTCTGGGCTTCAATTTCTTTCTCTAAACTGGGGATTATAATAACCTGACCTATAATAACAGGGTTGTTGTGCGGATACAACGAGTTGATATATGTAAAGTTCTCAGGATAGGGCCAGGTATGTAGGAAGCACCAAATAAAAGTTCAGTTAAGGGGGTAGAGGATGGGAGAACCGTTCCAGGCAGAGGGAACAGCAAACACGAAGGCCTGGAGGCCTGAAAGGGCTTTGTGTGCTGTTGGGCTAGATGGGCCATCTACACAGACATCACCCACGCAGTTTTGAGGGGGACTCTAGAGCATATTGTCTGCCCCTTCCATACAAAACTATGGTTTGGGAGTTTTGAGAAGAGGAGCACTCAGCCTCAGCACTCTTGCCCGCATGACCAGGCCCCGAGTGGTGTGCTGCCACTGCCACTGCCACTGCCGCTGCCACTGCCGCTGCCACTGCCACCACCGCTGCTTTAGGGGCATTCGACTGTAGACCCTCTTCTTCAGGATCTCTTCCCTCCCTCCCTTCATCTCTCTTTCCCTCTCTTACTCTTCCTCTGTTGCCCCTGCTCCTTTCCTCCCTGCCCCCCCCCTCCCCTTTCCTCCCTTTCCCTCATCCCCTTTCTCAATGGCAAGCCCTGAAGAGTAGTGACCCTGGAGGTGCTCGTCAATGTGCAAAGGGCTAAGGCCAGGGAGCCACCAAAGCTGGCCTTGCCCACTCCGGTGGCCAGTGTCCCTCTCCCACTCCCAGGCTGGAGGCTCCATAGCAGGGGAGCCTAGTCATCTATGAACTTAACTGTCTCTCTGGATCCCTCCTTACTGAAATCTAGCCATTCATCAAGTCATGTCATTTTGACTCCTTAAATCTCTCTCAAGCAAGTCCTCATATTTCCATTCTCTCTCTGAACTTCAGGCTTCTGTTTTCTGTAAAGCGGGGCCCTGAGACCTTCACTGGGTCCCTTGTATACAGGTAATGAAATCCAGTGTCCTCAGCCCAGAAGACATGGTGGGCTATCTCCCCACCTTCCCTCAGTCCCTCAGTCCCCTTCTCCCTCATCCACTCACTCCGCCACACTTAATCCCACCCACCCCCAGGTCTCTAGGCCTTTGCTCCTCCATTTGGCCCCTCTGCCTAGCGTGTGCCTCAGCCCTGGTGCATTTTCGCATGCCTGTAGGCCCAGCTCAAACCCTCTCTGCCCTAGGAACTGTCTTCTAGTAGCCCTTGTCCCAGGGTTTCATCTTCTGTTCTCCCCCCACACTCAGTACCTCTCATGGAGACACCATTGCTGTCAACCATGAAGGGTTTTGTATGTGGTCACTTGTGTATGTGGCCATGGCCTTGAGCAGCCCCTGGGAGAGTGGGCACAATGTCCCTTTTACCTTCACCCCACAGCCCTTCTCACAGAGCCTAGCCCTAGTGCATGTGTTTGCTGTACTGGACTGAAAAAAGTCTGTGATTTTCCTGAGACCCAGTTTGGGTCAAGCCAGAAACATGATGCTGAAGTTCAGGGTTGTGGCTCTGGGCTGCACTCATTGGTGGCATCCAGGTGCCTCGAAATGTAGGTCCTTCATCTCATGAAGGGTTGATGCAACCTCAAAGATGAGTCTGAATTTTGACTTTATCTTTTCAACATAGCCTATTTTAATAAATATCCTATGTAAAATTTGAAGCTTCGAGCTAGGTAAACTTGGAAGTAGTTGTTTATATCATAAAAGGATTCTTCACTATACCAAAAGGTCTGGTAGTGGAAAGCTTTCAAATACCAAACATGCCCGTGTATTTAACACCATTCAGTATATGCCATTTTGGTTCATGCACAGCTATTGCAGCTGTATTTTTACTACAGCCTAAGATGTACACCAAACTTAATATACATTCATGGAGGCAGGATGGCACACTCTTCAATTTGTTTTGCTAACTACTGATTACATTATGCAGCTCTGATAATGAGAGTTTAAAAGTTAACTCTCTGCCTGAAGGACAGTGGGAAGCTCAACTTGGGGCTTGGCCAGTTCATGGGAGGACAGTGAGCCATTATCTGCACTGAAACGATACTATTTTCAGGGACCCACCCGATGTTTGGAGACTTTTTGCTCATGGTTAGAAATGGTTCGGGCTCCCAACCTTTTCACAAGCTGCTGCTAAATGATGTGTGCATGTAACACTGACTCTTTTCAGGTCGGGGGGTGGGGGGGAGAGAGAGCACTACTTATGAGCTAAGAAAGATATCTAAAGTATGAAAGTATGTGCTTTTGAAGTCTCTTGAGAAATTATCTGAGCTCCGCCGCTTCAGTAAGAGTAACATGGCAAATTTTCAAAATCCTGAACGGAAAGAGCTTCAGAGGAATTCACCCGGATGCAACAGTGCTTAGTTCTCTGAGATTTTGACTAAAGAGAAGACAGATGTACGGACAGATGAGAAATGTTGCATTGCCTGTTCTCTGAGTATCCAGACCATAGAGTGTCTGCTAGACCTTGTCGTGACCAGTGATATCAGTACCACCCCCCCTAAAAACAACCTCCCCAAGTTCTACATCATGAGTGTCAATGTAATTGAGCTTCTGGGTTACTGCTGTGTTGTTTCCTTAGTTGCAAATGTAGAATTCAGAAGGATGCAAAAGGAAAAGCAGTTATTCACATAAAGATGAGGGTGCCATTTATTTGTTTTAATGAAATTAATTCATTGGTAGCTAGAGTCTCTGTTCTCTCTGGTTTTCTGTGGGATCAAGCCCAGGCCGTCCCCTGCTACTTGGGACGTGTGCTGTTAGCTCCTGGTCAGGTTAGAGGGTGATGTTTGTATGGAAATATATGCTCTTTCTCTTTCTTCCTTCCTGGGGGCGGGGGACATTTTGTATATAGGAGCAAGAAGTAATTATTTCTTCCCTGGGCTCACTCACGGGTAGTTGCAGTACTTAATTCTTTGCAAAAGCTAGGTAATAAGTTTCTTAGAGCATTCCCTGCCTATATTCAAAAAACCTAGATTCATGCAGGATATTTTAGCTGACAGCCTGGGACCTTCCATCAGGGTTGCCAACTGGGGAGATGATCAAGAACTGCCTTTGTCTGGTACAGGAATCCCCCAGCACAGCCTCCCTCTCTCTGCTTAGACACGTCAATCCCTGAGGCACAGCTACACCATTGTCAGTTGGCCCTGATTATTAGAAAGTTCTTCATTATGCTAAATCAAACTCTTCCTCCAGGCAGTGGCTGCCTCATTGGCCTTGACTCTGCCCTTGGAAGCCCCACATAAAAATCCATTTCTTCTTAGCCATTTGGACATTCAAAGATTGGGATCAGGTCCCTGAGTCTTCACTTCAGGCAGAATGTCCCAGTTTATCCAGTCCCCTGAAAAGGACAGAGCAAAGGATTGACACAGCTGGGCAGGTGGGGCCTGGCCAGCCTGGCGGACCACAGCAGCTTCACCTCAGAGTCTGCCTGTTAGCAGAGCCAGAGGCCCAGTCAGGGTCCCCGTGGGTCCCCCTGGAGTTTGCTATCAGCCCTCTAATGGGCTCTTCACGGGCCACTGGGGAACTGCATGCATGTTGGTGTCAGAGAGGCCTGGCGGGCTGTGGAGGAGGGTGTCCTGAACCAGTGGCCGACATGAAGTGGCTCTGGGTGACTCAGCCCCCTCTCTGGGACTTGGATCCCGCATCAGTCCAATTACTTCTGAGGTGCCATATTGGTTTCCTGTGGCTGCTGTAACAAATTGCCAGCAGAACTTTGTTCTCTCACAGTTCTGGAGACCAGAAGTCTGAAGTAAAGGTACTGGAAGGGCCGCACTCCCTCCAGAGGTCCTAGGGGAGAGTCCTTTCTGTGCCTCTTCTAGCTCCTGGCACTTCTTGATTTGTGGACATGTCACTCCAATCTCTGCCTTCTTGGTCCCATTGCCTCCTTCTCTTCTGTCTATGTCAAATCTCCCTTCACCTCACTCTTAGAAGGACACTTGTCAGGAATTTAGGACTCACTTGCATGATCTGGGATAAACTCCTGCCTGAAGATCCTTAACTTAATTATACCTGTAAAGACCTTTCTTCCAAATAAGGTCACATTTACAGGTTCTTGGGATTAGGGTGTGGGCATACTTCATAGGGACCGCCATTCATTCAGCCTTTGGGTCTCCACTTTCTCTCCACCTATGTGACTGTCTTTTCTCTCTACTGTATTTGAATCCAGCTTTCCCAAGTCACCAACCTCAGGTCTTCCTTCTGCAAGTCTCATGCCCCTTTTCCCTGCAGCATCGTGGCTGCTGCTGTGAGGATGCCAGGCTGCTCTGTTCATCCCTGTCCCACGGATGTGGGTGGGGGCTCAGGGGTTAGGCTGCCCAGGAAAATAGACCTTGCTGGTCCACTCCCTCCTTTTCCCCAGCATGCTCTAGCTAGTCAGTGGAGTTTTTATCAATGGGAAGGAGAAGCTGTGGCTATTAAAATATTCATTACCAGTTCTTAGACTTAAGGGAGATTCCACAGTGAGTGTGCTTTGGCCAGAGAAGGGACACAGAGAGGAGGACCTAATATCCTTGTGTTTCCCCTCTAATTTAGTCCAAGATTGGCTCATTGAACTTGAGGGAAATTATTTATATTCTCAGTGCCCAAGTACATATCTCTTTCTGTACAAAAACAAAAACAGGAAATGCTGCTTTGTAGCTCTGAAAGTGTGTTATAGTGTGACCTTCTTGCCCTTTAACTAGCCTGTTTTAGAAGTCCCACGTCTGCTGCTGGCTAATGGGCTCTCCAAATAAAATGCACAATAAATGTGCTTTTCTCAAAAAAGTATGTGCCACTTGGTTTGCAGTTGATATTCCAGTGTGCCAAAAAGGCCTAGGGCCAGCAGGAGCGTGGAGTCTGGAGAAGCTGGTGGTGGAGCTGGGGGAGGCAGAGAGGGAGAGGACAGTGGCTCAAGAGGGGCTGGCATTAAGCAGCTGCAGACTCTGCTCACGGCTGTCACTGCTGCTCCAGAATTACCGGCTTACACCTGTCCAGAGCTTCCTCCTGGACTGCTGCTCCACACAGTTCAATGTAAGCATATAATACATATATTGCTTTGCTAAGAAAGGCCTGCACACCCTGGCCGGGTGGCTCAGTTGGTTGGAGTGTCGTCCTATACACCAAAAGTCTGCAGGTTTGATCCCCAACCAGGGCACATATCTAGGTTGAGGGTTCATTTCCTGGTTTGGGTGCATACAGGAGGCAACCAATCGATATTTCTCTCTCACATCAATGTCTCTCTCTCTCTCTCTCTCTCTCTCTCTCTCTCTCCCCCTCCCACCTCCCTTCCTCTGGGATAGAGGTGGGAAGGGGCAGGTGGAGACAGGTGAATCAGTCCCAGGGCAGGGTGCTGCATGTTGCAGAGACTCATGGGAGCACAGCAGAGGGTTGGCCAGGCCTTGGGTGAGACCCGGGAAGGCTTACAAGAGGGACTGGCATTTAAACTGAGCCCTAATGAGTGAGTAAGAGAGAGAAAGGGGAGAAAGGCCCATAGAGCAGTGTACCCACAGGTACCCTCAGTTGTGTCCCCACCAGAACCCCACATTGCTCTCCTGGTTGTCCAGCCAGAGCTGAACTGGAAGAACCACAGTGTT
This sequence comes from Macrotus californicus, assembly GCA_007922815.1. Lineage (NCBI taxonomy): Eukaryota > Metazoa > Chordata > Mammalia > Chiroptera > Phyllostomidae > Macrotus > Macrotus californicus. The sequence continues at coordinate 18,015 of VMDR010000899.1, read as the reverse complement.
GAAAGGGACCTTAAGGGCTAGCTAGTCAGGCAGATACTCCAACTGCACTGCTTGGAGCCCCAACAAGGAGGGAACAGGAGCGGTTCAGAGACCTCTGCTTCTCATTTTGCTTCTGGGTTTAAAGAACAGCAATTTTCCATTTGACAAAGCTTGCTTGGTGTAGCCGCTTGTAAATATTCCCGTGTGAAAATGTCATACTTCGTCCGGGAAGTCTTTTCCAGGCTGGGAAGGCTCTCCCACTCTTGCCCCCTCGCCCCCCAAGGTCGTGTGGTCGCAGGGTGTTTCTGTGGAGCCTGCCCTGCTTGACTGTGAGCTTCTGTGGGGCAGGAGCCGAGCCCCGCTGCTCACTTAATCCAGGGCCGAGAAGAGGGCTCAGTCCTGGGCCTCGGTGCCGACTGGTGAGATGAGGGACTGCCTGACCTGCATCTGGGTCCCAGCTGCTCTCATTGCTCTTTATAGTCACCAGTGGTGTCCTAGCTAAGTCAAGGGCAGATCTGGACCTCTGTCTCTCTGCCTTTCACCTGCTCCCGAAGTGGGTCTGGCCTGTCAGCCTTGCACCAGTGAGGAGTGGTCCCTGCTCTCTTCACATCTAGAAGATGAGGAGGCTGCAAACCTAATGTCCAGCCTCTGGAGCCGCTGCCTGTTGTCCTGGGACATGGCTAAGCCCACCTGGGGACTTGCTCACTTGGTCCAGCTGGCTCTTCCTTAGTCCCCTGAAGCCTCCTGACTAGGGTCAGGGAGGCAGTGGGGTGCAGGAGATGGTGCTGGGCTTTTTAGCCACATAGCCCAAGGCACATTACTTACTTGCTTATGTAATTGATTATCTGTGAGTGTTAGACTTACAGAAGACCCGGAGAGGATATGATCGCTGTTTTCCACCTACACATGGTAAATATTTCAATAAATGTTAATTTCCTTTTTATGTTATCTGAAGGGAGAAGAGAAAAAAGACTAGCTCCATGTGTTAGAGACTCTTCAGACCCAAATGTAGTTCCCCGCCCGGGTCGTCATCCTTTCCAAATTCAGTTATACCCCTCAGCCTGCTAACCCCTCAGGCACTGCTAACAGCTTGGATTTCTTTCTCTCTTCTGTCTGCTAATTACCACCAACTCTCTGTGAGTGTTTGGACAGGTTGCTTCCCCCGTCTGGGCCTCAGTGTTCTACCTCTGGGCTGGGTTGTTCCTCGGGTCCTTTGTAGCCCTGGCGCTACATTTAATTTCACAGCATGGGTTGATCACCCACTATGTGGCGGGTGACGATCTAGGACTCAGGGCGCTGAGGGGTACAGCAACAGTCAGCAGCCTTGTAGCGGTCACAGCCCAGCGTGGGGACAAACAAGCAAAGCATTGTGATGAATGCTCCGGTAGGGGCTGAATCCAGAGCTGGAGGATTCCAAACCAGAATAGGGAGAGACGAGCCCCTTGAGGAATGCGTGAGCTCTTTGCCTTCAGGGAAGAATGATTTAGAAACGCTTGTTGCTTATTATGAACGCAGGAAAGCGTGAATGATGGGGATTGGTCCCTCCCATGTGGCGTTAGACTTTTCCCTTCGAATTGGAGTTATCAATATGGAAAATCCCAGCAGAGATGGCAAGTATTAGGGGCCTTGTTTTCTCTCTTCTCCTCCTGACTTCCTGCAAAGAAAGAAAAAGTCCAAATCTCCAGAATACATTGACCTTTATTCACAGAGCTCTTGGGGTGTGTGCAGCGCAATTTAACAAGTACCGTCTGTGTGCCTGAATGAGAAGTGTCTAGGTAGACGCAGAATTACATCCCCGAAGGGGATTAATCTATCTTTTGCCACATTTGTGTTCAAAGCTAATTTTCAAAGCAGTCTCAATTTTCCCAGTTGTCTGAATGATAGTTAGATGTGGACACACTGTGCCCCCTCATCCCTTCTCTCATATTTATTCTACCCAATTTAATTTGGTTAGATTCTATAAGCTTTTATGGATTGCCTATTATAAGATAGCCCAGTGTTGAGAGGCCAGGGGTGCGAGAGAATATATCACTGTCCAAAAGTTTCTTTTCTAGCTGGACGGATAAAATGTCTACCCAGGAGTCAGCGAGCAGAGCCATCTATCTGCTGGGGACTGCTGAGTGGGTTGGTGTGAGTGCCAGGTTTCCTGCCCCGGGCAGGGAAGTGTGGAGAGATGGATGCTGAGGATGGTTCTCCACGAGGCTTTCGGAGGAGTCTGCCCTGGAGAAGGGCCAGGGACGGCGAGCAGGGTGGAGGTGCAGGGAAGGGCAGAACAGCAGGTGAATTCAGCGGGAGCTAACTTTGCAGACTCATCTTCAGCCCCTCGTTTTCGTGCCTTCATAATGAAAATACTGCTTCCCCCCAGGTCCCTTCCGTGTGTCTCAGGGCCTCCGCTCGTGCGGTCCCCTTCACCTAGTCTGTCTGCTCTGTGTCCTCTCCCACCAGGAAAACTCCAAGCTCTCCCTTCAGTCAAGCCTACTTCTGCTGTTTAGTCCTCGTCCACTCTCCCTCTCCAGGCTTTTCACCGTGTTTTGTTTATACTTCTCTCTTACTGTGGTGCCAGGAGCATTACAGACCCCCCAGAGACATCAGGCGAATAAATGATGATTATTGGGTTCTAAGTCTGACTTACTAGGGGTACTGAGAAATAGTAAGAAAGGAGTAGAGGGCACCGAGGTGAAAATGTGGATGGCAGGTGCTGAGCAGGGAGATCACTGGGCTGCCCTCGGAGGTGGGGCGGGGCAAATAGCCTTTGGGAGGAAATGGGATGTTGGCTCTCCTCTGAACAGACACACTAGTTAAAAAATGACTCTGAAAAATACCTTAGATACCCAACACCTGGGGGTAAATCTGCCTCCAGAGTAATCAGAGGACTGCAGATAAAGGGAGCGGCGCCCTCCCAATGACTCCACTGCATCAGGGGTCCGTCAGCAGCTGGGGAGCCGCCTTTCCCACCCACCCGGGGCGTCAGTTCGGGATCACCTTTCTGGAGGGCAATCTGGCCATAGCTGAAGCCTGGCAACTGTGTGCAGTCTCCGCCCCAGAAGTGCGTCTCTAGGAACTAATTTGTCCTAAGCCAGCAATTCTCAGCCTTTTTCATCACATGCCACAGAAAGACTAATGACTGAAACTCTGTAGCACAACTAAAACAATAGATTATATTGGTAGCTATAATTTTGATTCATTCACACTGGACGTCTATTGTTCCGTTGCTGTCATCATTTTTTTTTTTTAATTTGACAATCTCAGGGAACAGAGGTCAAGCCCTTGACTAAGTAGTCAGGTATTGCATGGTTTGAAAATTCTTGAGGCTCACTGGCTGAAAATCACTGCCCTGAGTGAATAACTAGAGGGTTATGCCAAGACGTTTTTGTCAACATTGCTTGTAATCCAGACATTGCTAAAGTAGCCCTGCTTGCTGTCCCGCAGTGGGGTCAGCTTTACCGATGGCACTCCTATCTATAGGACATGAAAAAGAATATTGCAGCATAGGACGGAAATTGTTCGATGAGGAAAACCAGGCTATAAACCAATATATATATATATATATATATATATATATATATATAAACCCAATTATGTTGAAAATATGCGTTCTCATCCAAAAGGCTAAATAAAAGGGTAACTAGCAACTTGGAGGTGATAGTGCATAACTTTTTATTTTCTTTTTTCCAAGGAGAAAACTTTCAAAATTTTCTACCAGGCACATATATTACTTTTATAATCAGAAGGGGGAAAATGAGTGTTATGTAAGAAAAAGAGATAAGCTTTTGGAGAGCATTGTCTGAGCTCCGCTGGGTTGAGAGCCACACAGACACATCATTTATCTTGCAGATCCCAGACAGGTAGTGTTTTCATAAGGAAGAGTGGTCTTAGGTCCATTTGCGTGAGTGTATTTATAGAAGTGAAAGCTTTGGGGGAAGGAAATAGATTGATTTTTTTTCCCCTTGAACTTTTGAAATTATTTTTTCCACTCCATTTGTAATTGAGCCCAGAGAGCTATTCTTATTTCTTCCTTTCTTGGGGACTGCTTTAGACCTAAAAACGTTAACTGGCTTAGAATGTGGGTTTTGCTAAAATTATTGCCCTTGAAGTCTTCACTGGACTCTCAATGCTTAAACAATGGGGGCCCAAGGAAGACCACCTTTAGAAATCTATTTTGTTTTGCTGTCCGATGTGTTTTGCTCCCACATCCTTGGATGAACCTGGGTAACCCAGTCGGAAACCACTCTGGCTTTGTTGGGGCGGTTTCATCAGCCACATGTAAGGGACTCAGAAGAAGGCACCTGCTTTGGGCGCTGTCTGTTGGGGAGGTTTATTTAGAGGCCAATCTGGCATCACCTTATCCTGCGGACGTAACATTAGTCTGCAGAAAAAGAGATCAGAGCTGGGTAGAATCTCTTTAAACATTAATTATAGTGATGCCTTCTGCTATACATCTCCAAAGAGCTCAGAACATTTCACAGACATTACCTCATCGTTAATTTTCACAGGGTTCTTGGGTGAGAAACTGATGGCAAGGATTACAGTCTCCATTGGGGGCAGAATATGACATATTTTAGATAGTGAAAATAAACTTAGGAGGCGAACTGACTAGATGTCAATTAATTTAAAAAAATTGAAACAATGTTTTTGATGTCTTCTTTCACAATTGTCCTGTATTTCCCATGAATTAAATTGTCTTTTTGCATTTTTTTTCCCCACCAACACTTATTGAGTGCTTACTGTGAACAAGCTACAGCACTAAGTACTGTGGCCAGGAGGGAAATTTAACCTCCTTAGTTGCACACTTAAGACCTTTGATGATATGGCCTCTCCCTGCCATTCCTCCACTAAATCTCTTACCCCTGCTTCACATACCCATTGTCCCCCACATCCCTCTTCCTGAGCTTGTCTTCAGAGTAGCCCTGTGCCATCCCCGTTCTGTGCACTTTCTATGCCATTCCCCAGCCACCGCCCCCAATGCCCTTCTCTCCACCCCTGCAGGTCTCACTTTCCTATCCTTTGTAGTCTAGTTGCCTCTTCCACTGGCCTGTTCTGGTATCACCGTACTGTATCCATAGCTGAATGTGCTCTCCAACCATTGAACCCCCAAGACACTCTACTGGCCTCTCTGCTGGGGTCCTCACTAATTTTTACTTTGTATTTTAGAGATTTACGTATACTCCTTGATGACATTTCAAGCTTCTTGACTGCAGCAATAGTCCAATTCATCTGTAGGTCTCTCTCAGTGACTTGCCCATGTTAGACGTCCAGGCACTTGTGTAAAGCAATGCAGCGGACATGATTTCAGGCCCGAGTTGTGCGGGGCCCTTTGGGGTGCAGAGGACAGAGGTCACTGATAGAATCCCACCTGGCCTGACCCTTCCTTTGATCCTAGTTGCTGAGGCCGCTTGCTCCCTACGTGCCTGTTCTGTCCTCTCACTGTGCCATATCGTCTTTCACCCGGTACTTGTGCACTAAAAATCCCTCTTGTCTCATGGCATTCTGGGAGACACAGGAAAAGAGACGACTGGAGTGGTTTTAAGGGGCACCTTTGTGTTTATTTCTTCTCGCCTTTGCTGTGCAAACCATCCATGCCGCATGGGACCCTTTATCGAGAGCATTCTCTGTTCACGAGCTGGTGTGAGGACTAGGAGTGGCGTGTGCTCCACCTGTGGCAGGCTGTTGACGCTGGGCAGGTTATTTAATCTTCCCGTGGCATCATTTCCCCATCTGTTAAGGGGGGATAATGTGCTTGAGGGTGACCTGCCTCCCTGGGATGCTATGAGGCTTATCGATTTAATGCCATTGCTATTAACTTGAACCGAAGACGGCTGGACAGAACCGGCTGGAGACCAGGCACAGAACAAAACGACAGCCATAAAATGGATGCCTCGTGAGACCTCGGGTGCCATCTTCTGTGCTGCCCTTGGTGCAGAGGAAGCCAGGCAGGCCATCGAGGACCTCTGGGGCCGGAAAGGCCCTAGCAGGCTTCTAGTCCAGCCCCCGGGTGCTCTGTGTGGCTGTGCAACAGTCGGTGGCACCAGGGAGAACGTGACATCATGAAGGTCCCAATTGCCAAGTCTGTGGCCCTTTTCAGGATGGACCTTTCGGTTATCTTGGCTGATTTGGCATGATTGGTCACATGTTCTTTGTGCGTATACATGGCAAAATACATAGAACATAAATTCCACCTTTTAAAGGCCGTTTTAAAGTGCACAACATAGTGGCATTCACAGTGCTGTCCCTCCGTCAGCGCCGCCTCGTTCCAGAGCTCCTCTTCACCCCAGCAGGGGCCCCTTTGCCCGTTAAGTGGACAAGCCCCATTCCCTCCTCCCCGAGCCCCGGGCACCCGGGCACCTGCCCCTCTGTTTTCTGTCTCTGTAGACTCACCCGTTCTGGATATTTCACAGAAGTGGAGCCGTGCAGCACACAGCCCTGTATGTCTGGCTTCTTCCACTTAGCATACTGTTTTTGAGGCTTGTCCATGTTATTTTCTTAAAGATTTTTAAAATTTTTATTTTAGAGAGAAGGGAAGGGAGAGAGAGAGGGAGAGAAACATCAGTGTGTGGTTGCCTCTCACGCACCCTGCATTGGGGACTTGGCCCGCAACCCAGGTGTGTGCCGTGACTGGGAATCACACCAGCCACCCTTTCGGTTCTCAGGCCGGTTCTCAACCCGCTGAGCCACATCAGCCAGGGCTAGCCTTGTCTATGTCGTAGCATGTGTCAGCATTTCATCGCTTTTTATGGCTGAATAATATTCCATGGCACAGATACACCATAATTTGTTTATCCATTCATCCACTAATGAACCTTTCGGTTGTTTCCATCTTTTGGCAATTGTGCATAGTATCGCCATGAACATTCACGTACAAGTGTTTGTTTGAACATCTGCCTTCAACTCGTGAGTGTATACCTAGGAGCGGAATTGCTGGGTCAATGATCGTGCCAAGTTTACTTGTGGAAGAACCACCACACTGTTTCCATGCCCTTTCTGGCACCTTCCTTCTCCCCAGGCTCCTCTGGTTGCTCTCAGTCCTCTCCGACCATTTCTTCTCAGGTTCCTTTATGATTCTCTGGGGTCTTCAGCCCCTGAAACGATAGGGCCGCCCAGGGCCTGTTCATTCCTTCCTTAGTGCTGCTCATTCTACCCCAGTGGTGCTCCACCCTAGCTGCACATACCACTGGAGGGGCTCCTTTAACAAACCCTGGCCAGGCCCCACCCCAGGCCAGTTAGATCCCCGTCTCTGGGCTGGTGGAGCCTGGACCTTGGTGCCATTTGAAGGGTCTCCATGACTTTATGTGCAGCTCCTCTCAGAATAGCCATTCCTGCTTGTGGTTTCAACCTGATGACAGCCTAGTTTTTATTTTCAGCTCCAGCTATCTGCTGGACATACCCCTGAATGTTCCTCAGGGACCCCAGGTCAGCCGCTCCCAGCTAAACTCTTCACCTTTCCTCACTAACCTGCCTTCTTCCAGGGTTTTCTCCTTCGGTGAAAGGGACTGCCATCTTCAGATGTCCCAACCAGAAACCGGAGACTTATCTGTGCCTTTTCTCCCTCTGTTATCCCCATGTCCCCTTGGCTGAGTCATTTTTCAATGGTTCACTGCCCAGTAGTTAGGACTGAGGGCAACTGGGGAGAAATGCAGTCTAGGAATTATGTGAGTAAGACAAAAAAGGCATAGATGAAATGGTTAAGTTACAACTTTGACAAGAGGACAACCTGCAATTAACAGCATTTTTATAACTTCCCTTATTGAGGACTTTCTTTGTACTCCCAGTGCATTCTGGTAGTACTTTATATAGAGGTCTGTCCAGAAAAAGGCCAGCCATTGTTAACATAATGAGAATGGTTTACTCGACATCAATGTAACCTGGCAGTCAAAGAGAGTGGATTAGAATGCACATGCGTGAACAATGACGACTTCACTGTACTAGTCAGTGGGGGGGGTGGACACATGTTGAGTGAGCATGTGTACTGTGTGGTCATCGCATTCAAAATGACTGAGTGAGCAGAGCAACAAATCTGTATCAAATCTTGTGTTAAGTTTGAACATTCCTCCACAGAAACTATTCAGATGATTCAGAGGCCACAGCTATGGGCAACTGGTGATTGGCAGCTTCATCCTGACAACGTGCCCACTCATGCATCACATCTCATGCAGTTTTTTGGTGAAACATCAGATCACCCAGATGACTGAGCCCCCTACAGCCCAGATTTGGTGTCCTGTGACTTCTGGCTTTTCTCAGAGCTAAAGTCACTTTTCAAAGGGAAGAGATTTCAGACTATTGATGAGATTCAGGAAAATATGATGGGACAGCTGATGGAGAGCTGTGTTAGGTCTCAAGGTGCCTACTTTGAAGGGGACTAAGGCATCATCGTCCTATGTACAGTGTTTTGTGTATTTTGTATTTTCTTCAATAAATGTCTCTATTTTTCATATTACAAGGCTGGATACCTTCTGGACAGACCGTGTGTTTGTGTGTGTGTGTGTGTGTGTGTGTGTGTGTGTGTGTGTACACATATATAAAATCTGATTTACTGTGAGGTTAGTGAAGTCAGCCCACTTCACATGTGACAGGTCAGGCTCAGGGAGGCTAAGGTTCTTGTCCAAGAATGCATGGTTAGCACATGCTTAGTGAGAGTTAGGATTGGAACCCAGGTCATGTCAAAGCCTGTGCCCTTGACATGAGAGGTCACTGGGGAAGAGCTGTTAGCCCAGTAGCACAGTCAAAGCGTACAAGGAGGAGGGTAAGTATGTGACCACCAACAGAAATCATCCACGCCCACGAGAGCACTTCGAAGACTGTAGAGGACGCTGCGAAAACCTTACAACGTTTGCTCGTGTCTGTCACGGGTCATTTCTTCTAGTCTCTGAATTACTATTAGGTATTTACAGGCTCCTTCAAGGTGAGAACTGTGCTTGCTCACCTCAGGGTCTCCCTCAGACCCTGTACCTGGCATGTTGTTGCTGATCAATGAGCATTTCTTGAATGAAAGTGTGGATGTTAGAGTTGACTCAGAGAGGAAGAAAAGGCAACGGGAGCCCTGGTGATGTTTGTCCAGGTGTGTCACAGCTAAGCACTTGACTAAAGCTTTGACGTAGAGAACTGGAAAGAAAGAGAGGAACTCTGGGGCCCTCTGAAGATATGAGCGAGAGAACCCATAACAAGATCTCAAAGTGAATGAATGAACTTCAGCCTGACCCCTGACCTCCAGTTCAATGGCACTGATAATCGGATTCTTTTTTTTTGTTTCTAGCATTTACCGCTTTCTAACATTCTTAATTCATTTCCTTTATTATGTTTATTGTTTCTTGTCTAGTTAGAGCCTCCACTAGAATGTAAGCTTCATGAGGGTAATCAGTTTTGCCTATTGTGTTATTCTCCTCTGTCCCCCAAGTCCCCCAGCCTCAGCAAGCATTAATTACTTTCTGTCACTATCGGTTTGCCCATTCTGGACTTCCATGTGAATGAAATCCTACAATATGTGGTCTTTGGTGACTGGTTCCTTTCACTTAGCACAGTGCTTTCAAGGTTCATTCACATTTAACCCCATAACTTTACAGAGAGAAAAACAGAGACTCAGAGAGGGAAGGGAAATGACTTGAGTCATGTGTCCTGCTGGTAGCAGAACGGGAACCTGATTGCAGGTCTTCTGTCTCCCTATGCAGTGGTCTGTTCCTGCCTAGGGTGGACATGAGGGGCTCAGCAGCCACAGCCAACCCAGCGATGTCATTCTGCCATTCACCTTGAGGCTGCTTACGAGGCCCCTTCAAGTATAGCTGTAGTGAGGGGAGACCTTGCAGGTAGCATCACTGTTAACATCAGCCTTTTCCCACATCCTTTCCAGAGCTCACAGTCCATCTAACAAAGTGGGTGGCTTGTGTGATCAATTTCTAGTCTTCTACTTGGAGTGGCCTTGGGTCCCTCAGATTATTAGCCAGAGAAGGGCGCAGTGTTGGCCCCACTCGTGCTGACTGTTCCTGCTGCTGCCCTGAAGCTCCCAGAGGGCCTTGCAGAGGCTGCCTGTACTGAGCCACAGACAAGGCTAAGCCCTTGCTGACAGACGTCTAATCCTGTTATGCAGATGTGAAATCTGAGTGGTGTGACGGTGCCCTGAACCATGTTTCCCAAAGGCTTGTCTTTGTCACATTTCACCCAAGATGATTTTAGGTGATATGTTTAAATAGTTGTACATTTATTTTAATGTGTGTTGGGGGGGAAATCAATCATGATCAAACCTGTGATTTGATAAATACTATCGTCCAGGGTGAATAAAACTAAAGTAGGAGGCGCCGTCCTTAGAATCCATTTGCTCAGACTGTGTCCATTACAGGTGTGGTAGTGTGGCAGTTTGCTGACATGGCCAAAGTCCTGAGGGCAGTTTGAGGTCAACTGTCATTTGGGGACTACTGTTCCGAGGTCTGATGATCTAGGGTCCTTTCTCATGAGCCATCTCCTGCAGCTCCTTGTCACCTTGTGCCAGGTGAGAAGATGCTGATGGCCCGAGGTCCTTTACTTGATTAAGGGGCTTCCAAAACCAGGAGAAACAGCTGGGAGACACTGGTTGTCCTTTGGTCTGTGGCATATCTCCATTCAGGCGCTCACAGTCCTTCAATAAAAAAGGGGGTCCTGTTGCAGACAGGGGCTCAGAGAGGTAAGGGAAGGAGGGGGACCAAGGATGATGTGCCGTGCTCTTCCAAAATAAGAAAGGAAAATAAAACAATTTCATTTAGCTTTTGACATTTTTTTATGACCACGAATGAAGTGGCCCGTGAAGCCAGAGTGTCCAAGCCTGGGTTGCAATGGAGGACCGGACTGGGATCCCTGTGTAGGGCGGACCGGACTGAAACTCCTTCATGGGGTCCTGGTTGCAATTACGCTTTGAGAAATAATTATGTAATATAATATTAATAGATAAGTCCCCCTTCCTTTCTCAAAACCATCATTTTTTTCTGATGAAGCATCATCTGAATCTGAATTCCTTTTAGAAAATGGGTGCGGGCGTGGGGCCCCAGCCCGTTATTTCTCGCTGAGCTCTGGTCACGGTAGTGAACCGAGGCAACATCAAACGATCAACGTTAGTTCCTCTGAAATATTTGCAGATAACTCTCTCTTTGGGCTTAGGACGTCCAAGAATTAAAGCTGCTTTCTGCTCTAGTGTTCTGATCTTACCCTAGCACGTCAGACATCCATAGTCTGCCATTGTTGACCCCCAAATGTCAGCTGAGCTCAAGGCATTCTGCTAGACCCTGCAGGGGTTGTAAAGAAACAGGATACCTTTCTCCGCCTCTCAAGGAGTTTACAATCTAGGGGGAGGAAAACAAGAGCGAATCCATGTGAAATTAGGAAAGGCAGGAGCATAGCTGAGGAGGCCCCGGGCGGAATGGGGGAATGACTCAGTGGCACAGCTCTGCAACTGGGGAGCTGGGGGGCGTGGTCCTGGACGTGCTAGAGCTTGAGCTGGGCGGTGGAGGTTAGATGGCGTTTGAATACGTCCCTGTGGGGAGATCATGAACAAATACACAAAGAGGGGCCACCTAGGGCTGTTCTGAGGGACAGAAAAGCACCAGAACAGAGAATTATGAGACAGGAGGAAGATGGGGACTTGGGTCCCCTCAGCCACTTTGAGGAAGTTCTTTAACTTCTCTAAGCCTCGGCTTCCTTGTCCTTAAAACAGAGTTATGGAGCCGCACCATGAGGGGCTGTCAATGAGGAGTCAGTGACATGTCACAGGTTGTGTATATGTTAGTTTCCCTCCTTTTCCTAATCGGTGGGGAGAGCAGCAGTGGGGGATGGAGCCGGACATGTGGGAAGAGGCTGAATTTTAGGGATGGGGAGCCCCGGAGGGCTTAAGAAGGGAAGTGATGAGATAATGCAGAGTTTGGAACTGGCAAGTAGTTAGAGAAAGTCAGCACTAAGGTAAGAGACAGAACCACAGGTGGATGACTTATACATCTAGGCTGAATTAGACACAAAGCCAGGAAGAGAATCCAGGCCTCTTGACTTCTAGTTCAGTGCTGTGTTCAGCATCCCTAAGCTGTGATCTTCTAACAAATGCACATTCTTGGGCCCCACTCTGGACCAACTGAACCAGAAACTCTGCGGCCCCAGCAAAGGGCTTTACCCAATTGTGCTTTACCCAGCCCTCCAGATGCTTCTAATACGTTTAGGGATCCAGCGTGCTGGGTTTTACTAAGAGAGAACGGGGGAGGGTACGAGAAAAGCTGGCTCCTTGCAGGAGTTGGGGTGCTGCCACAGGAGCAGAGGGCGGAGCCGGCGCCAGAGATAAACTTCTGTTTTAAAATTGTAGATACAATGTACATACCATAAAATTCACTCTTTCAAAGTGTACAACTCAGTGATTTTCACTCTATTCACGGTGATGTACAACCGTCACCAGTGTGTCATGTCACCATTCCACAAAAAACGCCCCTTGCCCGTTGCAGTCAGTGCTCACCTCCCCTTCCCCGCAGCCCCTCGGCAACCGCCAGTCAATTTTCTGTCCTTGTGGATCTGCCTACCGTGCACATTTTCTATACCGCCGTGCACTATGTGGCCTTTGGGTCTGGCTTCCCTCACTCAGTATAACGTTTCCAAGGTTCACCCATGTTGTAGCATGTGTCAGCATTTCTCTCCTTTTTAGGGCAGAAGTAAACTTTTTTATTCTTCAAGCTTTTGCCTCAGACAAATTTGGTCATACAACTGAGCCCACACGACTTCAGAAAAAGAAAGAGGTTTCTCTTGGGCACATTTGCCTAGAACTTTACAGTTTTTAAAGAGTTGTCACAACATGATGGAATGCAAGCCTTAAGCCAGGCCTGGAGCACAGCTGGGCAGGGACCATTGCAATTGTTCTCACAGAGAAGACAAGCTGGAGAGGGAAGGGTCTGTGCTAGTCCACTGTGCCACCGTGGCACTCAGCGAAGTGTGCGCGGGGCCTGATGGGTGGACAGGCAGAGGAAAGGCCTCTTCAGAGGCAAGAGGGTGTGAGGATTCAGGTCCTGTCTGGGGAACACTAGGCCATTCGGTTCTGCGGGAGTAGATGGTATGAGGGAGATGAGACAGACAGGCAGGCAGAGGCCAGATCACAAAAGGCTTTGACTCCCCTCCCAAGGCCCAGAGGGAGGCAGTGGGATAGAATGGTCCATCCAGCTCAAGACACCAGCACGCTAATCTGATTTGAAATTCCCCTTCTGCCACTTCCCTGCTGTGTGCTCGTGGACAAACTATTTACCTTCCTCATGCCTCAGTTTCCTTTTTGTAAATGAGGATTGTAATAAGCCATACATTAGATAACGCATGTAAATTACTTAGTGCAGTACCTGGCACAGGGGAAACAGTAGTATTGTTAATGTAGTTGTGTTAGTAATATTACTGTAATTCTGGAGCTCAGTCTTTAGCCTAAAGAGGAAGGGGAACCGCTGTAGGACTTTGCAAATGAAAGTAATATGATTAGAATTACACATTGTATCACTTTGGTGGCCTGTGGAGGGTAGATTGACCGGGGGACATATCTAGAAGCAGAGACACTGGCTGGAAGAAGGTTTTTGTAGTATTTCGGACAGAATCGAAGTAACCCTAGGAGAGCAGAGGAGGTGAGAGGTTAAGACAATTGGGAGCACCGTCAGTAGGTGGCTGGCTCAGTGTGCAGCATGAAACGGGGGGAAAGTCAAGAATGATTCCCAGATTTCTGACTGGGGAAGTTAGAAAAAGTAGTCTCCTTCAACAAAATGTCCCACCTTGGAGTCGGGGGTGGGATTTGAGGAGTGGAACATCAACAAAAAAGATGGTGAATTCCGTTTTAGATAAAACCAGCTCAAGGGCTTCCTGCACATCTTGGTGGAAATCTTAAAGAGGCAGTCGGTCCTCAAACTTTGCTGCACATTGGAATCATTCACTGGGGTCAGGGGTGCCTTTAAATGTATAACCCACAGACACAGAAAACAGTGTGGTGATGGCCAGAGGGAAGGGGCAGGGGCAGAGTCTGAGTAGAGGTGGGCAAGGGTAGGGGGGATGGGGACATCTGTAATAGTGTCAACAATAAAAACAAAATAAAAATACATTTAATTGGTCTATAGGACCACCTGGGACTGTTAAAAGCTTCCCAGGCAATTCTCATGTGCAGCAAAGTTTGGGGACCGCTGGGTGAGGAATAGATACTATTTATTTAGGTGAGAAGGGAGTGGAGAACCCAAGCCCAGAATTAGATGATGGAGGGAAGAGAAAGAGCTTGAGAACGAGGCTGAGGAGGTGTGGTCTAAGAGTCTGGAGGGTGACGAGGAGACAAGCATCACAGGAGCCTGGGGGGGTGGTCGAGAGGTTTTAACACTTTTATTTATGTTAGTTTAAGAGAAATGCTGGTTTGGCATTTTAGTTCTCTCACTATTTGGAAGAGCTGGGTATTTGCCATGTATTTTAGTTTTTGTTTGTGTGGGTTTTCTGGGTGTCGACAGTTGATTTGTATCCTTGGACCTTGTGTAAGTGGTTTTTGGCTCTTCTGTCCTTCACTGCCTCAACTGATGTTTCTCATTTCTCAATAGTGGGTACTGGTTTCCTGACGTCTTTTATCATGACCTCCTGTGTCCCTTTTGAAGGGTTTATATCCTTAGTTGTCAACTTGCTTTTAAGATAGCTCTCACTCTGTCTTTTCCATTTGCAAAAAAATTTTGAGACTTTGCCTTTCATATTACTTTGTTTCGGATAACTAGGAGTGTGTTCAGTTTGGGGATCTGCCCTTCATGAGATTTTGCCAAACTGGTGAGTGCCCAGAGGAGGGTGACCTAAAGTGATCCTGCGGTTTGAAGAACTGTGGAAGGAACTGAGGGTGTTTGTTCTGGGGCAGAGGAGACTTGAAGACAACGAGGTTGCTATGTTTAAAATAGGCAAGGGGATGCCAAGTGCAGCACAGGGAATATAGTCGATGATATCGCGATGACCGTGTGTGGTGACAGGTGGGTACTGGGAATAGTGGGCAGAACACTATGTAGAGTGTCTGATTGTCTCACTGCTAAAGCTGTACACCTGAAACCAGTACAAAATAACATCGACAGTAAACTGTAATAAAAAAAGGTTGCTATATTCAAATCCAGAAAGGCTGATGTAGGAAAGAAGGAGCTGATTTATCCTGGTTGGTGGTGGTGGGAGGGGCCGGGGGGAGCAGCACCACTGTGGAGGGCTGAGGTGGCAGAGGGTGGGATTCAGCTTTAGGTAGAGAAACTTTCTAGCAATAAGATGGGTCCAACCGTCAATGACAGAACAATTAGAGGCCGGATGACTTCTTGGCAGTGGGATTGTAGGAAAGATTCAAAAGTTTGGGGATGATCTGGGCTTTTATTTTCTTCCATTAGCTCGGCAATTCAGAGGCCAACACTAAAACCATCAGCAGGTCGTTCTCTTGACTTTAAAATCTCCTGCTTGGACCTGGCTCAGTCAGGGAGCACTTTTAATGGCTTGGTCGATGTGCTTTTTCGTCTTGGAGATCCCCAAATGAAGGGCCATGCCTACCCACTGGCCAGATATATAATGCAAATTAATTCTTTTAATTGCAGTCATATACGTTCATAGAAATCAATTAGCTGAATTGTATTTGGCAGCAGTTTCCTAGCAATCCCCTTTAAGTAATCCTTGCAGCCTGGTGACCTTCAAAAGCAGCAGAAAGGCTTGACGGCCTTCAGCCCTGAAGGGTCTGTCTGGGACCCCGGACACCTCTGTAGTCATTTGGAGACTGAAGCACCACAGAGGTCAGGGACTTTGTATCTTCTAGTGCTGTGGTTGCTTCAGGATTTGCAGAAACTCCAGGGCATGGGGGTCTTTGAACTTGAAGACAAAACACAACAAAGTTCATCTGGCCTGGTTCTTAGCTCTAGTAGAGACCTCCAGTTGCCTGGGTGGAAGGAACCACCGATGTCATCTAGTCCCTGTATTCCATCACAGAGTCCCTTCTGCTGCCATGCACAGGTAGTTAGTCAGCCTCTGCCTGGCTGCCTTCAGTGGCCAGGATGCTGCTAATTCTTGAGAAAACTCATTCCACCCTTGGGTCCCTAGGAACACTCGAGAGGTCTAGTCTTGGCCCCAGCTGAGTCTCCTTCTCTGTGGCCTTACCCCCGTCAATCATGGCCCTGCACCCCAGAATCATGTGGATTGTGTCTCCTCTACCTGGTGGCCTTTTGGCCGTCTGTGACCCACGATCATACAAGCCTTTGTCAAACAAACATTCTGATTTTTCAAAGAGTTGACTTTAATCTCCTTACCACCCTAGTTCCCTAAAAAGGTACTGAAGATGTGAGGCTTGGACATAAGGCACACCAAGGTCATAGCGCTATCCAAGAATTGCTAGTCCACGCCCTCCCGTGAAGGGTCTGGCTAGGCAAATGATGTTTGAAAACAATGTCCTGTGCACTTTGTTGGGTGTTCATTGACTGCCCTTTGTGGTTAGTCACTGTGTTGTCGGGACACTGGAGTTGTCATTCTGGACCCTCCATACTAAGTCTCACAGAAATATGATGTGGTTTTGTGTCCTTGGGGAAGGGACGTTAAATAATTGATATTATAAAAAAGCTTTTACAATAATAAGAAGGTAAACCTTCCAGTAGAAAAATAAGGGAAAACCAGAAGCAAAAGTAACAAAAAAGAAATACAAATAGTCATAGTGAATGAAAACTGTTCAGATGATTAGTTGTCAAATACGAGGAGGGACCCACAAAAACCTGGAATTTACTTAAAAAAGCCGTGTATTTATTCTCACATGTTTCAGCTTCAGTCACTTTCAAAGTGCTCTCCATTTGATGCAGTACACCTATGGAGGCCTTTTCCCCACTGCTCAGAACAGTTTTTGAACTTGATGATTTTGATGCCATTTAGAGCTTCTGCCATTTTTTGTTTCACCTCTTCCACACTGGCTAAACATTTCCCTTTGAGGACTTTTTTCATCTGGGGAAACAAACAAACAAACAAAAAAGCCACCTGGGGGGAGATTGGATCAATAGGAAGGTTGGGGCACAGAGATTGTGCCATTTTTAGTCAAAACTGCTGAACGCTCAGCGTGGTGTGGGCATGCACACTCCTAAATCACCCATCATGAAATGGGTAAATGCATTGAAAGAGTCTTCAAAAAAAATTCACTGAAATTGAACGCAGCCTCTCACAACAATGCCAGCTGATATACTGATACAGATGCTAGAACATTCCCTAGCCAGGGAAGCCTATACTACAAGGAGCCCATTCTTCAGAAGATAGTTCCAGGATTTTTTGGGTCCCCACCTTGTAATTTCAAAAGTGTTATTAGCTCTGATTTGGAAAGATGTCCATGATATATTCACAGGTTAAAAATGCAACATGCAGACCGCCAAGTAGCATGATTCTATTTTTGTGGACTATATATATTTTTTAAAGATTTTTATTTATTTCTTTTTAGAGAAGGGAAGGGAGGGAGAAAGAGAGGGAGAGAAACATCAATGTGTGGTTGCTTCTTGTGTACCCCCAACTGAGGACCTGGCCCACAGCCCAGGCATGTGCCCTAGACTGGGAATCGAACTGGTGACCCTTTGGTTCACAGGCTGGCATTCAATCCAATGAGTCATACCAGTCAGAGCTGTGGACTATATATTTCAATATTATGTAATATATTGTAGGTATCAACAGATTTAGGGCAAAGTCAGTGTGACTACCTACCAAACAGTGGTAATCTCTGAGGAACTGGGTTGGATGTTTGAAATATACTACTTATTTTATATAATTTTTAATGTGATAGTATTATGTGTGATATTTACTGTTCTCTATGTCTCCAAAAATGTATGTATATTTAAACAAATAATTAGATCCTGCTTTCCATCCAATTAGAAGATATTTTTTAAAGATAATATCCAGTGTTTATGAGAATGTGGATAATACTTATACCTTCTGCATTTTTCAAAATGTAAATATTTAAGTTAATAATTAGGCACTATTTTCCATCACATTAGCAAATTTTTTAAATGCTGATGTTCAGTGTTCACGAAGATCTACCCTGGCAGGAGTGCAGGCTGGTGCCTTCTTGAAAGTAATTTG